>JAPYYX010001185.1:0-29630 GCA_030522605.1 Cremastinae sp. B BG-2022a | reverse complement strand
GTTCTTATACACGGTGTGTATATCTATATGTCCAAAAAGCGTATTTTTGTTGTTCTATTACTCTGTAAATATGAGAACGAAAATTTTGAAAAAAATAATGCTCTCTAATTTTTCATAGAAAATCATTCTGTCCAAATTTCATCAAGTTCTTATCATTTTCATTTTTACTACCGAAACCCCTTAAACATCCCCCCTCAAGCACAGAAATATTCCATAAAATTTAGATTTCAATATTTTGACAATTATTGTAAACTATAAAAAATCTTTGAAGCATCAAGCATGGAAAATTTTTAATTTTTCGGTGATAATACAATAAATAAAAAAATAAAAATAAAAAAATAAAAAAATAAAATACCGTGAAATATTGAAATATCATAAATTGTATAATTATGGCTAAGCTCTCAAGACTAAAGGACTGTAAAAGCAGTTTTCCAGGATTAGCGCCAAAGCCATTGATCGCTTAGAGGAACTTTGTGAAAAAAATGGAAAGAGGTCAGACATGAGCCAAAGATCCGATTTAACAAGCTCTGAATTTAAGGGATATCACAGCCAGCGAACCCATAATTTCTCATTGGCTCATCTAAAAACCGCCTCTCACTTTTCACACGTCTCCGCACTGAACCACAAGAGAGCTTAACTTTTCGTCGATTTCGACAACTTTTATGATCCTCGCTCTCCGTTCCGTACAGTCTGGTTAAAACTTGTACATCGCAAGCTTTTTTTAAATTCTTCATTCCACCTTTGACATTTCGTACTTTTGGTTTGTGACAATTTTCATCCTCAAAACATTAAATTTGTTGTGAATATTTCTTGATTTATCGACGATTTATTCATTTGTCATTTTCGATATAAATTCGACATCATTCATGAAGAAAATAATATGCAAATTAAAGAATACATAAAATTTTTTAAAAAATTTTAAAAAAAATCTAAAATATACGGGGGTAAGTTGGATCATCAGAGTTTGGTAAAGTCGACATTCGAGGGGACGTTACGCAATAGGGGATTGATTGCGCGGATTGGAGTGCGACGATTTCGCGCAGTTGAGTGTTGTGTAATACGTCGCGCCGATAAGGATCATCAGACGAAGGAATCGATGTGGGTCGAGGAAGACAAAGAGAAAGAGAGACAACGAAAGAGTCGTTTGGATGAGGGGGAGAAAAAAAATCGGAAAAAGGGAGATGAAACGAACAGGAAGATGATAACGAGGTCATTCATCGTCACACAGAAATTTAATCCCTGGGAAACGTTTTTGGTGTGCGAAGTCGTTGATAAGAGTCGAGAGTGAGAGGGAGAGAGAGAATAATTGTGACAACGATTAACGGTACTCACCATGAGAAGCTTAACCTTGTTAACCAAATGGGATGTTGTCAGAAATTTGTTGACGACCGTCAAGATTTTGCCTTCCAACGTGGCAGCGTTTCCGGCGTCCCGTTCTTGCGAGCATCCGGGCCTGATCTCGCTCCCGGCCGCTCTGCCCCGCAAATCTCGGGCCTCCTCCTCCTCGCGTCTTCCGCCTCCGCCGCTTGGCTCTTCCACGTAATCGCTATTTCCTTCGGCGATCGAGATCGCCGCTTCCTTTGACAGTTTCCGGCTCGCCTAACGCGCACTTCGAATCAAATTCTCTCTCTCGGCACTATTCAAGTCAACTAGCGAATATCTAACGATTTAAAGTCAATCACTGAGGTTAATGGCTACGAATTTGACGGAGTTTGACAGTTTTTGAGTTCGTCAATCGAGGTGATAATTACGATTTTGGATTTTTTGACAGTTGACTCGGTCACTTGGGGTTGATGATTCAGATTTTGGCTGCGTGGTTTGACAGTTTTTGACTCAATCACTGTGTAGTTGTGAATTAAGAAACTTTGACAGGTTTAAAATCAGACACAGTTTGACAATTACGGATTCAGACGTTTGACAGTTCACGCCTGTCAATTTTTTGTGCCGCTTCAAAGTCGTTTTTTTAGTTAGATTTTAGTCAAAATTTTTAATTTGACAGCTGATAATCTGATGATTTTTTTTGTCTCAGGAAGTTTCGAAATTTGCTCGTTAGATAATTGTCATATTAATCCTGCTTGAAAATGTTCGAATGATCTTTTACCGAATTATTCGCTCAATTTGACAGATCTCAAATCACTCGAGTCAATGAATCTTTCGAAAGACTTTCTTAGTGTGATACAATTTTTTATCTTCTCGCTCTAGTCGACGTTTCTCTCAGACTGTTCTGCTCCCCAAAAGCTCTGTCTTTAACTTTCGATCGGACGCAACCTTGCGCTTCTGAGCCTCTCAACTTCCCGCCACTTTTCCTTTTAATGCGCCTCCGCGTCGCAGACTCGACTTCCTTTTTTTCCTCTTCTTTTTCCCTCGCTCTCTCCGTCGCTCCGGTTAATTCTTATTTTCTTTCCTCTCCGTCCTATTTCTTCCTTTTTCCGCTCTTTCTCTCGGCTCCTCGATTTATCTTCTTTTTTTCAACTTTTTTTCAAATTTTTTTTGACGCTTCGGGGTTTTTTTTTCTTTCTTTCTCCTTTCCCTATTCTCTTCTCAAACGCCGGAACTTCTTTGCGTCTTCGTCTCTAATCGTCTCCTTCGCTGTTTGCTCTCTACACTAAACTGCTCGTTAAGTGGCGAACCGCTTTCCCCAGTGCTGGGCGTTTCGGTGTCCGAAAGCATCGAATCCTCACCACTGATTCTCCCCAAAAAAATCCCTGGACGTACTGACAAATTCACCACGGACCTCTACACGACATAAACAAAAATACGTTTGCATTCGAGTTTTTATTTTTCTTGATATTCATTCAAATCTCGATCGCACTGAAAATTAATTATCGATTCTGGTGTCTCAACGACATCAAAACAAATTATTTCTTGAATTCAATTTTTCCAATCATAATTATTTAAAGATAGCAACATATTTACAAAAAAATGGATAAAATAAATATTTGAAAAATTGACATTTTCGAATATTCAACAAAATTCTTATATTATAATTTTATATTAAAAAGTGGTGAATATCGAAGTAGTCGCACTATGACTGCCAACAAGGTTAAGCTTTGATAAAATTAAGGAAAGTGCTAGAGTACTCTGGATGAATTAGAGCCAAAATTGGCTCGTGAATTTTAGAAGAATATTTTCCACATTGTAACTTTCTTTCTTAAAGTTCACTAGAGAATTAAGTTCATATCTAAAATGACGATCTTTGAGACTTTTACGTAGTAAATTGTGCACGAGCCTAGTGGTGACGATCCAAAGGATCATGAGAGCCTATTGCAAAATTTTCACTCCTTTGCGGCGGCTTTGCTCGAGAGAAAGTGAGAACTAATGCACATTGAACAAACGATACGATAAAAATAAATCTGAGGTACATTTTTTTAAAAATTAGCTTAAAAAAAATTCAATGAAAAAAAATTTTTTCACTTAAAAATTTTGAATAAAAAAATGTGTATTAATTTTTACAAATTGGTATTAATACTGATAATAATCCTTTAATACTGATAAACTCTTGAAATAATTAGCAGTTCATTTGCAAGAAATCGGGCCAAGTGGACAAACACAAACCCAGATGAACGTCGACACGTGAGCAAATAATTTTCAAATTGTTCGCATTTTTTTGGCAGATGCCATGAAGTGGATTTTTCGAAAAGCTGCGGCAACCTTGGCGAGAGGAGAAAGGAAGAGGGACGTTTGATGAGGTGAAATATAAATTATCCTCGGCACGTGAGCGAAACCTCAGAAAAGAAGGAAAAAAAGTAGAAAGCTTACACCGTTGGTCGTGCCGTACCTGTGGTCGTTTTGGGATCTCTTTTGTTGTGGCAAAACAAAAGGGTCTCGTGGATGGACCACTGGGATCGTCGTTTACTCGCTCCTCTCCTCTTTTCTTCCTCTCTCACTTTTTCTCTCTTTCTACCTCCTCCAAATTAGTCGAGTCTCCTGATGAAAGAGAGCTTGATAAACAATACATTTACAACCTACAATCAGACTGGTTAATGTACGAGGCAATTTGGTAACATAAGTCCTCAATGTCTGCTATCTTGCCTTTCGAAATTTTCCTATTAACTTTTCCCAGCCAGCGGAATTTACCAAATCACTTCATGTTATTAATGTTATTAAAATTTTCCCCCAAAGTCATTAAATATTTCATTAATGACATTCAATTGAAAATTCATGATATCATTCCCGATTTATTTTTAATTATTTTTAAAGATTAACTAGAGGTGTAATCTCTGACAAAAGTGAATTTTCCACCCTAAATTGTTGAAATTTGGTCTTTGTTTTTCTCATAGAAAGTTGTAATTTTTTATTATGGTATTTCGAATGATACTCGATAGATATTTCTAGTGTTTCATCAACAAGTTTCAAATTATTGCTTTATTATTTAATCAAATAAAACAACAAACATTTCAGACAAAATTGTTTAAACTCAGTTATTGATCTTATTAATAAGTACTGATAGTAGAAAAAAATTATCAACGTTTTAACCAATTTCTAAGTAATTTTGGAGAGAGAAATTCGTTTTATTATCACATAAGTGGATAATTTCTTAACAACTGTTTAGTACAAGTTAATGAAATTTGGCAGAAAGATTCTTTAATATTTCAACATCTTAAGAAAAAATTAACAAATGACTAATATCGTTTTTTCGATATTTATAATTTATTATAATTTCGTTTTCGATGAATCTGCATAAGAATGCGTATAATATTCAATTTATTGTAACTCTTAAACGATTAAGTGTATCGAGTTAAAATTTGCACAGAAGCATTCGAGTTATTATTAATGACTGGTCAAATTTTCCGATTCTCCGTTTCGAGTTATCTCCAGTATATCCTCAAACATTTTGTTTCTTAATTTTTCAAATTAATATATGTTTGATAAATTTTCAAATAAAACAAGACGAATATTTTTTAAAATTATTAGAACTTTTTTATTCATTTTTTTTTAGATCAAGATCAAGAATTTTTTCTTGAACTTCGAGAAGATCGAAAGACGAGAGTGAACGTCGGAGATTGGTGAGGGGATTCGATAACTGGAGAATCTGGGGCGGAGAGAAACTGGAAGGAAATATTTGTTCGGTATTCGAGAATCTTGTAAGCGGACATGTCACGCATACCGGGAAGCGCGACTTTTTCGAGATTGCGAAGTTTAAACAACAAGGGGAGAGGCGAGAGTAGGTGCAAGCATTGTCCTCGGGTAGACTGCGAGAGAAATTCCTTCCGAGGGAGTATGCCAACTTATTCACGGTTTGTTCATCGCCTGCGCGTGAAAATAAAGCGAGTGTGCCCGCTCTGAGAAAGCTCCGAGAGAAAGATGCGAAGCCCAGACACTTCCTATTTGTCCATGTAAATTTGCAGACTCGAAACTGAGCGAGTCAACTCCGCGTTCTCTTTTCTTCCTGTAATAGACACATCGACACGAAAATGCTACTTTGTATACGGACATGTTACATCGAGGCGAAATCAAGTGAGCTATGAATCCAAATACGTTATTTTATTAAGATTTTCATCATTGGAAGACAATGAAATAAAATTATTTTTTAAGAATTATTTATATTCTTAAATTTATAATAAACAATTAATTGTGTATTATTTATATTTTTTCAAAATTACAGAGTTACTCTATCGACAAACACGAAAATGCTGTCACGTATAGGAAGGAATCGAATTGAGCCAATATCAAGTTACGAATCCAAACACGTAATGTCGTTGAAATTTGCATCGCAACGTATAATAATTTCTTTTTATATTTTCACTTAATAAAAAACGAAACCTTTGAAGGAAAAGTTTTATTGAATTTTTACGTCTTCACCTCCCGATGAAAATTTCAAAAAAGAATAAAAATTGTTCATTTCATTTGAAATCGAAATATGAAAATTGCATGTAGTAATTTTCAATGATTAAAAAATGGAAATGGAATAGATCTCAAATATGTCAACAAAATTTTATTGACGATTGATTAAAACGGAAATTTCCGGTAAACAAGATTGAAAATTTTTGGAGCACCGAATACACGAGAGAATTCACCGGAAAAGAAGACCCCGATGTCCGGTCGGAAGCGATAGAGATAAATTGGTGGATATTAATCATCGAATATGATTCAGAAACGACAAATAATATGTGGAAACCGCACGAAGGATTTCCGCTGCCAATTTTTTTTATGTATCAATTTTTTCCCCTGAAACTCAAGAGATAGAAAAAAATGTCGATGATTCGCGCAACATTTTTGTTCGACCCTCGACCCGAGGATTTTTCTCCCCGGCTCGTCAATTGAGCTGTTCGACACAAAAAGAGCCAAAGAGCTGGCGAAAGTTTCGATACGCGATAGCGCTAAATTCATCGAAATTTCAACGCACAGATTGTCATGACTTGACACGCGCTTATCGCGAGAAAATTATTTGGAAAGTTTCTGTTCATTGTCATTGAGAGTTCACGCTCAATATCGAATTCTCCAGATAATGAATCGATGTACAATGCTCGGTGATGCTACTTTGACAACTTTCCGCGCGAGATTCCTTCTCTTTTTAGTTCATTCAAAATTTTTTTTTTAATAAAAAAATAATTTGATAAACTTATACTTCAGACTTCTTATATTAATTTGTTAAAATTTGTTGAATATTTTGTTATAAAAAATTATGTAATTATCTTCGGAAATTTTCAATACGATTTGTAAAATTTACAGAACGATTTACTCTTGATTGGTTACAAAACTCACTTCCCATGTAAAGCTTTTAAAACTGCCTGTAAAACACTCACGATGCAAGAACACTGTAATTCCAAAAGTTTCAATGAAATCTGCGAATTCCTGAGACTGACGGGAATCCCGACGAAACGAGAAGGTTCGATTATTTTACGAGACCCAAAGATCCAAATAAAAGCGAATTTGTTGAATAAAGATTTTTTAAAATAATTTTTCCTCCACTGAGGAATTTTTTTTTTGGGGGGATTGTCGATCTTTCGTCGAATTAATCGCGTGAGATCGTCGGGAAAAAAGCTTGAAAAATAAACCTCAAAGAACGCGTTCTCTTCTCAATTAATCAGATGACGTGATTCTTCATTTTTTCCCCTGCTATATGATTAATGTCCGACCGCTCTTGAACGAGAAAAGCGTTAATTTAGGAAAAGTCGTCAACACTCGTACACTTTCCGTGGAAAATTAATTCGTTTCCTTTGAGACTTCTTGCGCACGACGAAAATCTTTCTAGCAAATTGTTTACAAATTGAATAACTTCTTGTTTCAGTTTTGTAAAAATTAATTTTATCATCAATCAAAATGAATGTGCTATTAAAATTATAAATACTTCAAAATTGAAATAGAAATATTACCTAACTATCAACAGCAAGACGCACAAAATATTTTCGGAATAGAAAAAATTGCTCAAAATTTTAATTCTAAAAAAATGTATGACTACAAATTTCAAATCAGGTGAAGATTTATCAATCTTTGTATATTACTAATTGCTATAAATGTTCTCAAAATAAAAAATATAATTTATATAATTACGGCTCAATAAAAAAAATAAAAAATGGAAAATCAAATCGTTCTCGATCGAATCTTTCGCGTGTCTTCAGTGCGACCGAGATTTCAATGTACAGAGCATTAAATAAGTACTGAATAATTACAATGCGAATGAAATCTCGTGACGGACGATATCTCTGAAGTAGATATTGGAAGTAGGAAAAAAAAACTTGTTCACAAGATTTGTCCGATCGAACTTTTATTTTTTTCCTCTTGTCTATTTCGTTTTAAATTTTCGTGAATTTTACCGAAAGCTGGAGCTTGATGCACGCGTTGTAAGGAATTTTTTTTCTCTTTGTTTTTGGTGTTTTTTTATCGCTTATTTTCGCTTTATTATTATTCTGAAGACGTGCGGCCGGGTCTCGAGGCCCGACGGTGTCGCGGTCTAAACGGCGACTGAACTCCGTCGCGCGCGCTTCGATGCTGCTGGAAATCTCACTGGCTCGAGAGATCCGCGCGCGTGTCCGACCACTCACGGCGTATACCACTTGTACACTCTCTTCTTTTTAAATACCCACACACGTACTTTTTTCCGTATACAAACATGTTGACAGCACGATGAGAGCACGCGCTTCACTCCATCCGTCCTCTTTTTTTTTGGTTTTTCTCTTACACGAGCCTTTGTCAAAAATTAAAAACTTCTGCTACAATTATGAAGAATTGCGGTTGTGAGATGTAATAAAATTTACATTTTTTATCTCAATTTTACATTTACATTTCAAAAGAAAGTTACATTTTCGCAAAGTTTTTACGAGTGTACTTGGAATTAAATTTTTAAGAAGGATTCTGACTTCGCGACTCTATAAGTTGAAGAATTCGATTTTTTGTCTTATTTCGAACCATTACGTCAAAAATGAAATTTTTTTTACTACAATTGTAATAAATTGCTGTTCTGAGATGTAATGACGTTTCTACTATTTGAAGATATATTTTTTTGTTTTTACTGTAAATGTACCTATTTAACTTAAATAAAGGAAATTGTTTTAAAATCTTCTAAAATTATTTTTTTTTATAATAAAAAAAATGTAAGACATGTAAAAATACGTATGAGATGAATGAAAGTAATAACTCGTACTTTGTAAAAACTACAAAAATTATTTAAACGTATATTCACTCGAAGACTCTAAACATTTAAGTAGAAAGATTTGAATCCCTCAAATATCCAGCAACGCGTATTTTTTATGTGCAGATAGCGCCAGTTGTCTGCCAAGTAGCAATGAATCGATGTGAATAAAATGCATCAAGCTTTACCTACAAATTCAGTATAAATTTATAGCTCAAGTGGTAAAATCACTTTTAGATATTTTCACCATCCATCGACAATCATTCTGACGATTTTACCATCGATAGAGAAGTCATTTCACTCAATTTAATTTACCGATAAATATCATTTAGAATGGAATGCAAAAAGACAATGAAAATACTATCGGACCAATTTCAACGATTTCAAGTGCTTAGGGTAGTTCTATAGTTTTTTTGATTTCTTAGGATTTTGTTGGAAATTTGCACAAGCCTTCTTTAATATGACCTGCATACGTGTACCAAATTTTAAAAAAGTTTACCAAGTAGATATTGATATATTTATTGATAAAAATTGCAATTGTCAGTCCTCTCTCATAAATGCACGTGTTAAATATTGCAATTTTTAATTCTTAATATCTTAACTTTTGGATATTGAAACGTCTTGAAATTTTGCATGTCGTTTTAGTACCTCGAAGAGGTTTCTTTCAGTTTTTTAAAAAAATTGTAAGATTTCATTTTTATTCGTACGTAGAAACTCAAGGTCGTGTTCGATGATCTTGATTTTCGAGTATGTTATACTCTTGAATCAATTTGCAATAACTTTTCTTAATAAATATAAGCTCAAAAACCGCATGCTACAGAGTATAAACTATGACAAAATTCATTGATTTGACTGCATCTATAGAACTACATGAAGAACATTTAAAAGCCTTTTCAACTGTTTTAAGACATTTTATGGCGTATAAGCAATTTATGGCGTTTTCAAATCAAAGAGTTGCAATAATAAAAACATGAATCATTTTTTGCATTTTAAAACGTTTTACGGTATTCATAGCGTTTGGGGGGGGGGGGGGGGTATCGAAATATTGTTCTTGTTTTTTCTCATTTACAAGTGGATTGAGCACTTAAGCCCATTAGGAAAAGTTATTACAAATCAACTATAAGCAACAACATACTCAAAATTCAAATTGAACCTACGTAAAGTTTATTTGGTATATAATAATCAAAATCATAGAAAATTTCATCTTCAGATTTTTGAATTGAAACTTCTTTGATGTTATACCTATAAAAATGTATGCAAAAATTTGAACAGGCTTCTTCGACCAAAAAATCGAGGTACTCGTCGTTCATATCGCAATACATTTAACACGGGCTCTTATGGGAGGTTGCAAAAAAATACGATTTTCGAGAATAAATTTTTTCGATTTTTTAGTTGGTAACAAACTCTGAAATTTTACACAATTGTGCATATGACATCAACGAACATTTCTGTAAATGTTAAGTGAAATATACAGAAAACTCTGTGACGCAAGAAATACACCTTAAACATTTTCATGCACGTTTGATGACGATCAGTCTTGAAAAAGCTTTATTATTAAATTTGACTTTAAATTATAATTTTTATTTCTATAATAAACGTTTTCCTATAATATTGATAATTAAAATCAACTGCAAATAAATGTTTGAAATAACGATAGAGAACATTTTATTGCATAGGAAAGTCACGTATGGAACACGCGATCAACAATCAAGAGACTCGTACTGAGAGTACTCTTTAATATTTTTTCTGCCAAAAACGTGCAAACATCGCGTCGAGTGCGATCTTCGATTAGCGAACTTTGTATAGACGCACGTATGAGATCGATGCGTTGAATGATAACGAGACTATGGGTACCGAGAATGTACATCATTATTGTGCTCATATAGTAATGAAAAATAAGAAGCAGATAGAAGATAAAAAGCCTCGAGATCAAATACATCGATTGAGTAAGTCTGATCCTCATCTACTTCCTTTTTTTTATTTATTTTTATTTATTTTTGTTTTTCAATTTTAATCTGAGTTCAGATTCGTAATCAACGACCCAAAATCTGAGTTCAGATTTACAATCAAGGACTTTAAAAAGATCAATGACTTATATTTTTAACAAAATGAGTTAAATAAATTGCATTTAGATAAAAAAATGATTGCAGACGGTTTGGACACTCGAATTTTAGTTTAGCAGTTGTCGAAATTCGAAAAATTTGAGTTTAGATTTATAATCAGCTCATCAATTTTTTTTATCATTCATTTTTATTTTTCGATCTCAATCTGAGTTCAGATTCGTAATCAGCGACCTAAAATTTGAGTTCAGATCCACAATCAAGGACTTCAGATCAGCAAAGTCTACTTTTGGCCAACTTTCAAAAATCTCAATTCGGATTTATTATCATCGAAAAATTATTCAACAAATTTTCCACAATAACGAAATCAATTTTCGAACAATTGAATAACTTTTAAAAATATTTCTTTATCGCGATGGGCATTTAAATTGTCTTTTATAATAGCCATCAAGATAAAATACGTTAAATATCCTTAAAATAAGTTGATATACATGAAAAAGAGTGAAGAATGAAATAAGTGTCGGATATGATCGATGCATGACGCAGGGACGCCGATGCGGCGCCTTCCAGGCGTCTCAAGAGCGATAAAATCGGTCTCTTCCTCTCTCTCTCAGACCTGCCAATCGCGCAATGTTTAATTTTAATTTATTATTTGTGTTTACGGGTATTGTATCGCGTCTGTCGCCACTGTCAACAAATACACGCACACGGAATTTTAAAATTCCCTCGAGCCCCGCCGCCACCTCAAAGCAAACTGACCGCTTTGCGAAATCAATAAATAAACAATGCATCGATGCATCGCGCTGATTAAATCCTGATTCGTTTTTTTAAACTCTGGAACATTCGATTGAAACTTGCTCGATTCTCTTTCCGATATTTTATTCACGTTTGACTCTATCGTTAATCGATTTTTTTATTTAATACTTTGTGAAAAAATAACTTTTTAAAATTTTTTTACTCATTCAGATTTAGTTGCTTTAATGGTTGTGTTTAATCTAACGTTGATTTTTAAAATTAGTATTAAAAGTCTCGATATAAAATTTTAAGATATTTTTTCACAACTGAGTAAGTAAACTTTTTTAAAAAAATATTTTTTAAATGAAAATAAATTTAGAATATATTTTTTAATTCACATTGAAAAGCTCGTAGCTCATTTTTATTACTAGATTTCTTCCTGTTGTCTGGCAAACCGAGACAATCGATCTCGATTGCTTTTTCTCGATGTATCAACAAACACAAAGATTACGAGAGTTAACAAATACAAATACGAAAAAAAAAAATAAATGCACACGTAAGAAAAAGTATCTTTAATCGATAGATAGGCATCACGTGAATCTTTGTATCTTCGGTCTCGTTACAAATTTTCTGCTTTCATCCCGATCGCATTGTTTCCGCAACGTGAGGGTTTTGCAATTCGTATGAATAAAGAAAAAAGAACATTGAGGAATACGCAATGAGAGAAAATGGATGTAAATATTGTACATTGTTTAGATTAATTCGTATTTATTCATAAAAATGGAATTTGTTTTAATACAATTTTTGTTTCAATATCAAATGATTACGAAAAATATTTATTGGAGTGGTTCTTGTGTCTTTTGACTTTTTGACGATCCCTTGACTCTCAGGCATCCTGAAATGATAAAATATAACATTGTTAAGTGTTTAAAATTATTTTTCAATATTAATCAATGTTGATTCTCAATTCTTTGTTCTATATTTATTCTTTTTTTGTGTTAAGTGTTTTTTAAGAAAAACAAAATTTTTTTCCGCAAATATTTAAAATCATTAAAACTTACGTATTTCATGTGAGACAGAAAAATGTCGTAAAACATGGTCATCAGATTGATGTAAACAACTCTATACTGCACCGGCACAAATAGGAAGTTGAAAAATTGTGTCGGTGGCCAAAAGAAACAATCCACCTGTCAAAAAGAATGTTGAGGCTATTATACGTTCATTCATTTCCATTTCATTTTACATCCAATATAAAACAACGTCGAATGTTAAATCTGTGCTTATGTCAGTACAATATTGAAATAAGTTAAAACTTATTAAAATTATATTTCAGTTATTGAGTTCCCATTTTATCTGATTATTTAGAATATTTTATACTTCGTATAAATGTTACAATTTTATTGAAGTTGTTTTGTATCGTATAATTGAAATTGATGAAATTGATTGATATAAATTGAAAAATAACTTGTAAAAAAGTGAGTCAAAAAACTGAGTGAAGAGAGGACTGATAAAGAGAGATAAAAAGTTTACTTTGTAAGTATCGAAGAACTTGAGTTTAACCTCGCCGCTTATTTCCTCGACCTTGCGCTGCTCGAGAGCTCCGAGCCCGAAGAAAAAGATACCGAGGCACGCAGGACTGGCGACGAGTTGATCGACAAGAGTCTTCTTGACGACGGAGCTCGTATTTTTTCCAGGTAGGAAACGGTCGAGGATCGCGTAAAAATAATGATGAAATGGTCCCTGAAGAAGGCCCACGGCGAACATATTTTTCGTCCGCACGTAATCGTGCTCGCTATTCGCCTCGTCGACATTTTTCTTATTCTCGTTCGAATTCGTTCCAACGACGTTTCCGGTTTTGTTTTCGAACGGTGAAGCAGCAGAGACGACGTTGACAACACCACCGCGCGATCTCGTCTCCACTCCGCTCGACTCTCCAAATTTGCCAAGAGCTTGGCGCTTCCATTGATCGCTCCGCTGCTGCAAAACGTCCCCGAAGCCCATCATAACGCCGCAACTTAGCGTGTTCGTCACCAGTAAGTATTTACCTGTAAAATCATTTTTACAAATTTTAAGGGTGTTGAGTCTCAAATCGCAAATGATGATAAAATTCTAAAAATTTGCTATGTTTTTGTGTGAAGTATTTAAGAGATCGTGTACAAATTTTACGATGATTAGGAGGCTGGTTACTGAGAAATTAAAATTCACAAATTACACGCGGGCTATGGAAACTGTAGTAAAATCGCAATTCTTTTTTTATAATTTTTTGTTGTAAAAAATGATGCTAAAAATACCAAGAAAATCACACTCGAAGAAAAACATGGTAGAAGCATTTTGTAATTTTTTCAACACATTTAGGAAGCATGTATTTTAGAAAATGAATAACAAAAGACGAAGGACGTAGTTTTCATCGTTTTTTGAAAAGTAAAACAGTTTCTACTATCGAGATTTTAGCGTTGTCGAGTTTGTCCAAAACATCCAAAATGCAATCCCCACTTAAGCAAAACTATTGAAAAAAGATTATTAAATTTTTTTTTTTACAATTTACGATTTTTTCATCATTAACATGCACAAATACGAAACTAATTTTCACATTAACGTTGTTACAATACGAATGTGAGTATTTATCAATTCCGATAAAATTCAATGAAAATCAGTTTTTGGATGGGGCAGTTGGTAGGCAACATCCTTAATAATCAAGAAAATATCTAAGGCAGTTTTTCATGCATCCTTGCGGTGGTTTCTTATGACTTCAAGTCCTTAAAATCATTTTTGGTACTAACAATGACTTATTTTTGTTATTGTCATTACTTTAGTTCTCACTCGTCATATTTTTTGTTCTTTATTTTTATCTTCAGTCTGGGAATTTCTCTCGATTTGTTCATCTTGCGTCGATATAATAGAAAACTGTGAAAATGGCGAATAATGGTAAGCTCAAGAAAAAAGTAGAGGTAAACAGAAATTTTGAATTCTCACGCAGTTGGCCGACTGTCAAATTGTCATTATCTATTATTAGACATTTTTTTACCTTTATTATTAGTGTTTTTAACATAGTGAAAAGAAAATCGTAGTCACTAAGTCAAGTTCATTCAGGACGAAAATAGTGGATCTTTGCCAACTTTTATGTATGTTTTCTGGGAAATGATTATGCACAATGAAAATTATTTTTTTCATACTACAATGCTTGGAGAAATCAGAGCGATTCTGTACGGGCTGTACAATTTTTAATTTCACATATTATTTAATTGATTAATGGTCATCGAACTTACCGAAAAATATTTTCTGATATGCACCCATTTATCAACGTTCTAAGGATCCTTTGCTGATAAACGAAGCCTGACGGAATGCTCTTTTTAAAATCTTCGTACTTTTAATTTTTTGCCAAAATAGAAAAAAAAATTATTTATAAAGTACCCTCATAGTGTACTTCAAATTTTGGAAGAGAAAAATTAAAGCAGAAATTTTGGTGACTGGCAAATCCTCGGCGCAGAAAAATCGGTCTTTCGAGACTCCGGAATTAATTTTTCTTCTCGACGCTCTCTCGTCCTTACGGATCGTGAATAAACCGATTCGGTAATCACGCTTTCAAGGACTACTTTATTGTGTCCTGATCGGCGCGAAACTTGATTTTCTGATGCTTGTGAAGAAGGAATGTTGGTTGAACCGCGAGTGGCATAACGTTCCAACCACTTTCGTGATTAATTTAAATTTTTCCGAGCAACTCCTATGCAAAGGACGGATGGAAAGAAAATTCCGTCCTTTCCTCGAGAAAATAAAAAATAAGTAGTTCGGTGTCTCTATTCACTAATGTTGAGTCGATGTCTTCCGAGATAGACCTCAGTGAAAAACAGTCAATGAGCTTCCCGCTCTTCCCATCTTCACTCGAAGCCTCAACGTGACAGACTGACATTTCTTGACTGGAATTACGCTGATAAATAGACGAAGCCAGTCCCGCCGTCTCTTCTCTCCGCTTCCGCTGTCAAAACTCGAGTTTGCGCACTCGAGAGTCCGAATATTCCGCTCGTAGAGTTCCTTCACCTATTTTTATCAATTCTGTCTCTCTCTCTCTCTCTCTCTTGGATAAGAAAAAGAAATCGTCGACTCCACGCACAATTCGCTACAGTTTCTGCTCTCGTTATCCCAGCTAAGATCTAGATATGCAATCTCTTTGATGTTGCAACCCAAAATGAAAAAATCTGTCTTCCATAAGAATAAATCACTCCAGAGAGATAATTCAGAATCCTTAGAATGTAGAAAAAAAGACAGAAAATAATTCATTTTAAAAAAGTGACACATGAAGAACGTATTTGAGACGAGAAAAAAAAACCTATTTTTCTCGATAATAATATAAACAAATACCTATAAATAAATCCCGAATATTCTCCACTCAGTTACGTTGTATAAATCGAAACTATTTCCACGGCAAAGTTCGCAATTTGAAGTAAAACATGTAATCCGAATGAAACCTTACGCGTTTTAAACGTTAACAAAATAATAAATGGTACAATGTTAAGTAAAAAACAAAATTAATGAAATAAATAAGGAATTTTCTATAGGTAGGAAAGTAAACAATTAAAATAATTGTCTCAAGGACATCAGTGAATAATCGAAGTGTACTCACGAAAATGTGTTATAAACCTTCAAGATCTTTATTCAGGTTATAAAAAAAAATTATTTCGTTAGCTTATTTCGCTGGTACTTGGGGTTTTGGGCGACCACCTTCCCTGAATCCGTTTCTGTAAAATAATGAATATTTGGTTAATGAGACTCAATTTTTCTATAGATTAATTATGGACTAATTGTGCTTTTGATTTAATTCAATACGATGTTTAAGTGATTCAATCGGTAAAAATGCCGTTGTACATTTTTCTCAATTAAAACAGAAACATTGACGAAAAAAGAGATAGCTACTCTCCTTCTAACAGAGGACTATAACTTTCATTTTTTCCACAATATCCAGATTTTTTAAAAAAAAGGTGAATCCATTTTGCTTTTGTCTCTCTCGCACCATAGGACTTAACATCCCCTTGATGGTAATTTTAATTTTTTTTGACAATACTCACTTAAACTTGCGTCTAACTATCTTCAGATAACGCATTCTTCCAGTTCCAGTGGTCTTCCTCCTCTTGGCTTTAATTGACCAGTTATCTGAAATTGAAACATCAAAATTATTATTGTGAAAAATGTAACAATAGAATTGCCAATCAATGACGTGAATGTAGTTGAATTTACAGTTTTTTAAAATTAGGAAATAATGCTTTAGAATTGTCAAAGGCTGCAAACTTGGCTTTCAACATAAAAGTTAAAGAGCAGATAAACTTCTACACTAACAGTATTACTATTGACAACTCTATAACTGAACAAATTAATTTGTTTTTTCTTCATAATCTAAAATATGTTGAAAATATTTAAAAACCTGTCTAATTAAGAATCATTTTGAAAAACAATAAGTAAACGATTTTTATAGCAATTGCGTTAAACCGATGATTTCGATCCCTGACATAACCTCAAAGTCAAATATTGATACTCACAAGAACGCATTTTTTTCTCTGGATATCCACATGCTGCGCACTTGGATTTTTGTATGTGGTAGCTGGATTGCCCGCACCTCCTGCATAAGGTGTGGGTCTTATTCCTCCTCTTTCCGAAACTTGATGTTCCCTTCGTCTGTTTCACAAAAAATGAACAATTGTTACACCCTCATAATACTCCGAAAATTTTCGTCGAATTTCAATTGAACCGCAGTGAAGAAATATTCCATCATTTTTCTTGAATCTTTGTGTACATCAAAATAGAGTATGCTGATAATACTAATGAGAAATTTTTTGATTTTATTCCAACACAACGTAAAATTATTGCGACGTGACGGTATCGATACAGCACGCAGTTTTTAACCTCAAAAACACTGTAAATTTACATCACTTTTATCACTCAAGTTTGAATGCAATTATCACAACTATGATTTTTCACAGGTCTTGAGGAACGAGAGGAAATGATTCGCGACATTAGTGGAAATTGAGGATGAAGGATCTTCGATTGAAAAACGGATTTAGGAAACGTGAATTTTCACTCACCATTTTGAGAGAAGGACCGCTTGAAAAGGAGCTGTCTCCGAAAACAGAGGAAACGCTAGCGTCGATGGGACTTCCGGTTTCGAACGCTGGAGGGAGGATGGAGATTTGGCGGGAAATTTAAACTTACGAATTCGTGGCAACCATGAATGCAGGAATTAATTGATGTAAATTATGGAAACTCTTTGAGATTAATAATAAAATATAGTCATGATAATAATATTAAGATCTTTTTTTGCGTTAATTGTTTAATTTAATCCGTAAATTATCATTATCACTTAAATACAGATGGAGAAGTAAAGCAAGGAAAAAATATACATATACAATCAATCGAAAACAATTTTTTTGGAAAAGCGTTATTTATTCAACAAAGAAATTATATTTCCATAAGTCTGTCCGCATCAGTGAGAACTTCCTGAGTATGACGACTATTTGCATTCACGACGTGTTGTGCGCCCACAAGGCAATCTTTTAGTTCTGTACCCTCCTCAATTACACATCCATTGCATAATATACAATTGTTTATGACACATCTGGAACCGATGAAAGTATCTTGTAAGACTTTTTTAAATTTAAAAAAATTGATTATATGTATATAAATATAACACTAAAAAAAATGTTTTACCTTTGACCAACTGTCACGTTTCCCATAATAACACTGTCCGTTATTCGTGTTTTTGTTTGGATTCCCGTTGAATGACCAATGTAACTTTGCCTTAGGGACGTTTTCTCATCCACGAAAGCACACTCGTCGATTCGACAATTCTCCATTTGTGTACTCTTGACAATAGCACTTGGTGAAACTTGCGGAGGAATCGTATTTCCTTCTTTCGTTTTTTCGAAGTTCCAGAGTTCAGGTAACTGAAAAAAATGTAATGCTCAAAAACAATCTTTTTCTTTTGTAAATTTTGTTTGTTCATTTGTCAGTCGATGAACTTACCATTTTATTCGCGAGAGCGTACATCTGGACAGTATTGGCACGTAATCCAAATTTTCCCGTAATCGTGTGAGCGTAACACCTTATCGGATCATCATGATAAGCATCCCTTAAATCGGTGTCATGATCGTTGAAAGCAGACATCTTTCTTATTAGCTCGTCGATCGGTTTTTCAACCGCGAAGCGAAAAATGTCATCTCCCATGTCAAGTTTTACGATGGACGTATTCTTGTCATCGTGAATCTGCTTTGCTGGTCTGGACAACTGTTTGCTCACGACGTATGGCAACAACTCGCCCTTTAGAGTACTTAAATTTCTGAAAAAAAAAATTTCATATAATTCTAATTTATCAAATGAAATGTCTTCAGTCAAACTTACTTGTTATGCACCATGAAATCCAGTACCCATTTATTTAGTATGTACAAGTGAGCATCCATTAATTTTGAGTGTATAGTAAAACTATTGTGTTTGTTCAATAACTTTCTTGAGACATTCAAAGTTTCTTCAAAATCAGAAGCTGAAGCAAGGAAAACAAGCCGATTCGTCTTATTGTCGATTCCGATAAGATCAGTTTCTGGCTTTTGTTTATTTTTCACTCCAGGTGTGATAAAATCGCTTGGAATTTTCGGCATTGGGAGCATGAGAGCACTTATACTCGCATTGTGTTTTCTGTAGACGTTAACCAGCTCTGAAATGTCAATGTCTGCGATCAAGTCACAGGATACAACAACGAAGTCGTGATGAATTTTGTCATAGATGGATCTTATCGAATCTGCAGTCCCAAGATCATCTCCACCAGCAATTCCAACAAATTCTAACTTTATGCTGAGTCCTAATTTGTCCAAAGTTGTGGCTACATCATTTTTGACATTTTCAGTGACGACGACTATGGCTTCGGAAAATCCAGCTCTTTCAAGGAGTCTCAGAGGAAACCAGATCATTGGCACATTACCGATTGGTAAAAGACACTTTGGTTTACCAGCAGTCAATTCTGTCATGCGAGACCCGTTGCCTCCAGCAAGAACCACTGCTTGAAATTCCGTGTAACGAACCATTTTGGAATCTAAAATAGTCAAATTCACATAAATACATTTTTACATAATAAAATTATCAACATGATACTTTCTCTCATATTTTTTCATGTAAATTATTTTACTTATTTCATATATTTTCTTTTTATTCAAACTTGTGACAAGAAACGACAGAAAGAAATTAATTTTGTACAATTCTAACCTCTAACATATTCGTACCTTTTTTTCTTCTATCCGATGATCAGCAACACAAAAAAATTAATAAATTGTGAAATACATGATACGAAGTGTGACAACCATAAATTTTATATTTTATATTCTAATAATAAAGAAACAAAGTTTATGTTTGCGATGAAACTGATTTGTACAGGTTATGGTTGCCGTATGGAAAATTTCAAACTATGAAATTTTCCAGTGATAAAGGTTTTAGTATTTTTTGTTTATAAACGTGTATACTGATGATCGAGAAAGCATGTTATGGCGGGAAATTTGAAAATACCGTAGTAACAAAAATGTACACATAAATGGAGCTGAAAAAAAAAATGAAACGAAAAATGGCGCATTTCAGTAAATTTTTTTAATTTCTTTGCTTGAAGATAAAAAAATGACATAAAAAATAGATTTGCAATAAATAGTAAGTCCATTACGCAAAAAAAATATAATAAAAACGATGTCTAGCAAAAATCCCATGAATTCCTTTCAACACAAGTCTTCGTATATTTATATGTACACATTTTACAATTCACGATTATTAAGTTGGACAAATTACAGATATTCACCGAATGATGAGATTCCCACAAATCCTTTCGTTTGTTCTTAAAAATGAATTACCATTTCTAAAAATGATCAACTGATTTTCAAATGGAGTCACACCCAAAAATGTTTACAGTTTCATATGTTATAAAAAATACGTATATTTGCCCTAAAAATAAATATAAAATAAATAACATTGTCGCCAATTTTTTTTTCGTCTCACAGGCGTATTTGATAACAAGTAAAGATTATGAAAAAATGTTCCTCCCATATTTTTCAAATTGTATACACAATTTCGATTATTTAAATGGTTCAAAAAACGATGTAGAATTGAAAGTGTGTTAATATCGCTAAAGGGGCAGTTTTGTTGGGATTGGATCTCCACTTCGTCCTTATAGTTAAACTGACATTGAGATTCGGTAAAAAGTCTTCAAAAATATAATCTTCTCATTTTTACTTCTAGACGTTGGAAAACTTTTCAAGGTACCACTTATGGTCCTTCATGGTCACCAACAAGCCATGTTCAAGGACAATCGGACCGCTAGGACCAAAATCGTTTATCGGTTCGCCAGAGAGTGAAGTGACAGTACCACCAAGTGCACTGAAAAAAATTATTTATATTTTAATTATTAAATTTCTTTAAATTATTGATGAAGAAAATGAAAAAGAGTTCAATCTTACTTTATTATTGCAGTTCCGGCACAAACGTCCCATTTTTTAATAGCCGTTGTGTGAATGTACGCTGTTGCGTTTTCTGATGCTATTTCTAATGACTTGTAGCCTATAAAATAAAAATCGAGTGTGAACCGTACACGAAAAAATGTTTTTAGTGCAAAAAAAATCAGAAACCTTATTGAAAAATGTTGTACAAAATTATTAATATTATAATCATTTAATTATTAAAATTACTTTGACGATATAAGAAAAAACTTACCTGCTCCAGCTGCTGAAATTATATTCACGTTGTCACCAAAAGCAATTTTTGAAGCATTGTGGACACGGCCTGCATGCGATCGAGAGACTATTAAAACTGGTGTTTTCGCTTCTTTCCCCTGTAGGAAAAAAAAAACCTTATTAAACTTTTCCATTTTTCCATATCGTATTTTTAGATATTTTTAAATATCCTGAACATTTTTAATTTACTTCTATACATTTATTTCTGTTTTCTGTTCTGTTTTATTTCAATATTCAATTTTGAATTGAATTCAATTTTATTAATTTTTTTCTATAAGAGTCATATTATTTTCTTACAGGAGGAAAATTCTGCAAATTTTTAGAAGTCCCATGATCTAACCATGTCCAGTATGTTTGTTTAGGATGGAATGGTTTGTGGATAACTCCAATTATTGGAATTCCTTTGACTGCCACGCAAACCATAGTTGTTACATATTCAAGAAGATTTTCTGCAAGAATAAAATTTATAATAAATTTTAAATAAATGTATACTAGCAAATACAAAATTAACAATATATAAAAAATCAAATGAATTATTAAAAATACCAGTAAATTCCTTTGTTGCATCAAGAGGATCGATCCACACTGTCACATCGGAAGATTGTACAATTAGGTCTTGACCAAGATCATAATTTTCTAAGACTCTCATAGCCTCATCCAATTTAAGATTTTCTATGGGATCACAATTTTGGTAATGTTCCTCCGAAATGACAACGATACTTGGAAAAATGGTAGCTAAGAAATGGTACATTGCACAATGGGATTGATAGTCTGCCATGGTAACTGGATCTGCAATCCCTATAACAAAATATCCATTGATATGTTACTTAAATAAAATTTACAATAATCTTCAAAAATACATACTGTAAGGTCCCTAACTCTTGAGTCTTGTTGATGATGTAATGAATATTATTTTTACTTTGATGTAACAAATGACAGTTCAAAAAAAGTTTGATGCAAATTTGTAACTATGACGAACATATTTTTGATTTATTATATATTGACATGATTTTATATAAAATTTATATCAGAAAAAGGTTGAATGGATAATATTTGAATGAGACGAATGATGTATGTTTATATTCATTTATTTTGATTAACCTAAAAAATGTAAAAAGTATTACTCACCCTCCTTTGTTTTTCCTTTGATTTCGACCACATACTTCAAATTGTCGTGAACTTGAACGACTTCGAGACCACCAAGTTCTGATGCTTTTATAGCACTGGCTAGAAGTTCTTTAACAGAAACTTCTGTTCTTTTTCTTAACTGAGGATACGACGATTCTCGTATCGAGTAAAAGTACAGGGCAATAAGAATTAAAAGTACAAAAGTCAAGCCGAGTCTGTGTATCCGAAGGTGAGCACCAATATTTATCGTCATTTTTTTCTATTATCTACATTCATGAGTCGAAAAATATCGTATTCCCGTTGAATTGTTGTATCTTTTTATATTTTGCGAGAATTCATCTGCGATTGTCGAACTCCCGAACCAGATCTCGCCATTTTTTAATGAATCCACGATGCGCGCGCAGTAGCCGATCCATGAAACGTCAAAAAACTATAAATTGACGAATACGTAGATGTGTATATATTTTTTAAACATTTCACATATACGAGTTTGTGAAAAATTCTAATTTCCTTACGGTTTTTGGTTCATCAATTATTTGAATATTTTAAAATATGAAAAAATCCCGAACGCTTTTATGCTCGTGTCACTTTGCATAAAAACAAAACGAAAAAATTTCAAGAAGTAAACAGAATAAAAATACATATGTAATACCAAATTCGTATTCATTTTTCAATATTTAAAGTATTTATTATCATACATTTAAAAAAACAAAGGGGTTTATCATCGATTTGGAAAGTTTCGTAAACGTGATTTAAATGAAAATGAATAAAGAGTTGTTGACGTTTATTTAAAATAATTTTATAGTTTTATTCATTTTTCATTTCACAAACATAAAATGACTAAACAAAAAATTTGAATAAGCTGACAGGAAGGACAATGAAACACTTTTTCTAACAGATATTGTGCCACATTGCTATTTTCGTGAACTTGTTATTTTTTCGTTTTCATTTATCTGAGGAGTGAATGCACTTTTAGCTATCGGCCATTTCAACAATTACGTACTAAACTTTCTTCATCCTGAAATCCCGGTAATCCGTAGTCTATTTAGGCTAATTGATAAAACACGAAATTCTCACAGTCCTTTCAATATATTACATATGCCATTCTGTTTTATTTTAGATTTATCCACTTTACTCATTATCCCTTGCTCATCTCTTCCTCTCCCTTAGAATCTAATTTTCTATTGTATAAGTAGTACGCATTCGTTTTATGCAATAAATTCATCTGAATTTGATAATTTGTTACAACTATTTCACAAATCGTATCATTGTGTTCTTTTTCCTTGATGAATCATTTTTTTTTCTGAGAATTGTTTTTTATTTCCTTCATCATTTAAATACGTGTCCCAAAAGCTTGTGATTTTATCACTCGACCCGCGGCTTTCCGATTCAGCGCGATAACTTTTTATGATGATCGTTTAATTTATTACCTATTTACTTTTATCTTTTTTTTTTCTACTTGACAAATTCTTTTTGCCTCCTTTTTCGGAATTTGCTGAATGTTGCGACAATGAGGGAAGCATTCTTCACGATATACGTAAGTATTCCTTGTTTCCAAATTTTAATCAGCTGCGGATTATGCTGCTTCTCCTTGATCGTCAATTTTCTTAAACGCTATCATCTGGAATACAATAAAAAAATTGTGTAAGAACAAAGTAAATTGAATATGACTAGTGAATATGACTATACACTCAATAAAAATTGCAGTGTAATTTTATTATTACAAATGCAATGAAAAAACGTTTTCCTCACCGTGATACCACCATTTTGTCATCTTTGGATTTTTGTTGCAGGTTTTTACATACAACAAGTTATCAGGTGGCCTTTTCTGAAATAAAAAACAAATTAAATATTATCTTTATTGACAATATAAGTGGTATCTCTGTATGCCAA
Source organism: Cremastinae sp. B BG-2022a (assembly GCA_030522605.1). Taxonomy (NCBI): domain Eukaryota; kingdom Metazoa; phylum Arthropoda; class Insecta; order Hymenoptera; family Ichneumonidae; species Cremastinae sp. B BG-2022a. The sequence goes on along the minus strand of JAPYYX010001185.1, from coordinate 5,499 downwards.
GTTGTTCAAGGATGAATTAGATACATTTCTATAAACTATGAAAAGACACTGATATTCCATTACATATTTTTTTTCTCATACATATAAATTTTGTCTGTTAATTTAAAATTAATTTAACAAACGATTCAATAGTATCAAACTTCATATCGACTAAATTTCAACTGGAGATGGTTAGCAAATGTAGTAATTACGATCACACTGATCATGATTATATTATAAAATCTGCAAAAATTTCAGTCATTATTGTAGACATAGAATGAGAATAGACTACCTTTTCCTTGCAACTGCTTAACATAGAAACAATGCTGAGACAAACGCTCTGGACGCTAAGGGCCGGTGACCAATCATCTGTGAGTATGGAGAGGCATATGTGACCGTTGCTGTAAACGTGAGGATGAACAGGAATGTTACCACCAATGAAAGTCACCTCGGGCGAATCGAATGGATATTTTGAGCTGAATTTGAACTGTAGTTGAAATCTTTCACCCTCGTAGAGTGTGCCTTTTGCTCCTTCCATATGAACAATCCATTGCGTTAAATTTTGACCGGCTGATTCGCTGTCTACTTGGACACCGGGAGGCGGCTCTCTTACAAGAGCCATCAACTCCTTTTGTAATCGACGCTAAAAATAAGAAAGAAGATTCAGAATTTATATTGCAAGATATTATTGACAGACATAGAAACAAATCTTTGTTCAAATAATTTTAATCAGCAACATTATAGAATTTTACTTTATTAAAACACTGTGCAATAATATATTTCCATCTGTAACATTTTGTCATAGCCATTATACAGATATAAAGATTAGTCATCAAACATTCGATGTCACAATTTTTTTTGGCAAAGTTCATTATTGATAACACATTAGAATTACAATGTAGGTAATAGCACTTGTTAAATATGTATGACATATTATATTTGAAAAAATTATGATAAGAAAATAGAGGTTAAATCGCTGTACGACTCGAAATTTAAAAAATGCAAATGTCTTGAAAAACAGCTAAGTTCTCAAGTGTTTTGTTATCCAATGTTAGTCGAAAATATTTTTACCTCATAAAAGATATTAATTGCGGAAAATTATACATGAAGAAAATACGAACTCGACGCGTTAATTGTATGTATAATTTATTCCAGTTCGTACAATTTATTCGAAAAATTCAACAAATTTGATTAATAATTTTTACGATCAAACGTCACTGCAGATGTTGACAGAAAAATCTACACTCGCAAATATTGCAAAAGAAAAGTTTCTTGCTCCGTGCATCCAAAGTTCTGACGAAATTACTTCAATCCCATTCTGGACAACTCAATTTATCGCTCGGACTTTTCGGGATTGACGATTTTTTTTGACAGTGAAGTAAACGTAAGTAAGTGAAAAATCTACTCGAGACAAGACTCACCTTTGACGGAGACATTGCCGCCATTGTCGTTAGACCGCTGTCCGTTGGAAAACATAACCACCTTTTATCGTGAAAAACATTTCTTTGTTACACTAGACGCGTTCGTATGTACGTGATACGCTTTGTTTCGTTCGAACTTATGACTGTCACTGATATCGCGTTTTCACCGGCAGAACAACGATATCACATTCACCAGTCACAAAGCATCGATCATTTCACTTTTTATATTTACTTTCTCATACGTAAGATTTTTTTTCATTCTCTGCGAGATCACGAACTGGACGATTTTCGATTCTACGTTATTTTCATCGGGGCTTTTATCCGAACTGTCTATCCGAGGAATTTCTTTTTTCTTATCCGCCGTGAGCTTTGCTATTGCCACGGAACATATTCGAGACAAGTGTCATGTTGAAATAAGGATAATTTTTACTAACGCGACGTTAATTATTCCACTACCGTGAAGTTTATCAATTTTTAATTCTCGAGTGTGTTTTATCTTTTTAATTTTGTCGATGAACGGTACATTGTCGGTAAATAAGAGATGTATTACTTGCTCATACTTTTTTTTTTGACAGAGAATTAAAATTGGACGTGAAGTTAGCCGATTACGTAATTTTTTTCTCGAGCCAATTGCGAATCTGAAAAATTATTCGATCATCGTTGAATGGTTGTAGACATCCCGTTTGCAATGAGTTTTGTTGGCTTTGATAAATTATTGTACTAAATATTATGGCCGAGAAATATGGAAGAAACGTAACCTTTTATTGTTCGATTCGCTTTTATCTTGAGGGAGATTTAAAGAAGAAGATAAAAGAGTTAACTGATTGTTAGTCACTGATGGTAAATTAAATTAAAATATTAGATCGTCATGCGTTTGTTTAGCATATTCGTATTCTCAAAACACGATCTTGAGACAAGAAAAAAAACCGTAACGGGTAAGATGATTTCTACCACGTATACTTCCGTCTGTTTAAATAAATAATTTATTTAATATATTAAATTGCAGATTGTATAATTTTCAATTTATATTTTTTACAAACATATATTCAAATGTCAAATATATAAGACACATTTTATTACATGTATTGGCACAATATTCTATGTATATCGTACCGGAAATTCTGAGAAAAATCGTTTCGGCGACAAAAAAGAGTAAAGAATTTTCTACAACAGAAAAACCGTTTTTCTCATAAGATATACATATGTTAAACGATATATTTTGTATATAATTTCGGAGGGTAAGGACTGTAAAAAAAGCGGCACACAAAGTTATGGAAATAGATATATATTATTTTAGACTCGAATTTACACAAAAGATCCTTCTGTATGTTTTGACAAGCTGGAGCCTCTTCGATTTTTTTCGACGTTTCGGTCCTTCGAATTTTCACTCTCTCATACTCGTTCGCTTCCGCTCATACCCGGAAATCGCGCGCAGGCGACACTTAACGTATTAATTTACAAAAAAACTAAAGACGATTTTGTTTTTCTTTGGGACTAGTCTGAACATCATAACATGAAGAACATTTTTCGCTTTGGTAAACAGCTCTTATTCTTTCTTTTTATATTATATATGATAGATTAATAATTGGATAAATATAATTACAATTAATTAATAATTGTTGAAACATAAGTACTAGATTGTCATGGTTGAGAGAATCTCAGAAATCACATGATTCGGTAATATGTAAAAAAAGTCACATATGTAAAAGAGTTTTATCAAGAAAGTAAAAACGTTTGAGGAAATAAGAAGTAAAACATAGACGGCTAGAAACGGGGGGATTATCGTGATGGACACTGATCGACGTTATCAGTAGTAGGAAATTTGTTGAGATTCGTGACGACTCGTCAGATGCTGATGTCCCGAATTACCGAAATTTTGTATTTCGTGATTATCCAACTGATTCTGACCTCGATAGTGGTGATTCGGGCTCGGCGAGCTCGAGCTCGATGACACGCCGCAACTGTTATTCAAAAATGTCGGCGACGGCGTTCCCTGAATCGCGAAAGGCCACGACTGTAACAAAAAAAAAAAAATTATTGCATAATGCTCAAAACATTCAAAAAATTTTTTATTGCAATATTCATTTACTTTCCATGTTAACTATTAAATTTATTTGTATATCGGTACATTTGATTTGGCAGTGAAAAATATTTCGAATAAATATTTAAAAAAAATGAAAGATAAAAAATGTCAACAGCTGAAGAGCGATGAATTGTTTTCAGTGATTTTGAAATTTTATTCATCGTGCGACGAGATGCGAATATTCATTGAAGTATATGCGATTCATTGTTTCATTTGTTTTGCATTCCAGGGCAGAAATGGCTCGATTTTTGTTAGTGAAAAATGTCAGAATTGGAAGTGGGGGATGAAGGGTGATCCGGTCCACCTGGTAAGACATAAACAGAGATGAAAGATGCTTTAAACTTCGAGTACTAAAAATCCTCTCAGTCTCGTCGCAGAGCCGATTGGATCCACCTGGTACAATGTTATTCTACGGCGCCCGTCCGACTATCTTTACCAGAATCAGCATTTACTTTTTTAAACATTCACTTTGTTCTTCGATTTTAATGAACGCCGACATCTCTTTTAGAAAATATACTACGCTAAAAATAATTTTAAATAAAACATAAAATATTAATTAATTATTTTTTATGAATACAGTTTGAAGCTGTGATTATTAAAAGTTTTGATTTTTTTTACTTGAAAATAATTCAAAAAGAGGTTGTTAAAGGTCTAGAATATTTTGTATTTCTGTTTGTTTTATAATTATCGTTCTTTAGATTAATATTTCTTGATTGTGACATTAAAAATCAGAAATAACGCGTATTTGGTTATGGATATAATCAATCGCTGATTGATTAAATTTTCCCTAACTCCCTAGTGCCTCTTTGCAAATCGTATAAGAGTTATATTGAATATTGCACGTATTCTTATGCAAACTCATCAAAAACGAAATTGTACTAAGTATCGAAAAACGGCTCGATCAAGAGTTACTTAATATCGCGTTTTTCATGGCATTCGGATAAACTTAATTAGTTAAATACTCCACAATTAATTTTTGATTCATCGTAACAATGAATAATTTAATTTAAATACATTTCATAAAATTTTGTGGTATTTTACACTTTCAATTTTAGGTTTTTCGGTACACAAAAGTCCAATATGTTGAAAATGTTATAAATAAAATTTGACCAGGATATTCTTAACGTGATGTTTTAGTGATTCGATGGGTAAAAATCCCGCTGCACGGCGTTTTTTCGTTTGTTTATAAGAACAAACGAACGACTTTTTACTCGTACACGTATATACAGACGAACATTTTTTTAAGAATTTATATTCGTTTGTTTTTATAAGCAAACGAACGACTTTTTACTCGTTATAATTTGTAGCGACATCTGCTAACTGTACCGAAACCTCTTAATTAAAATAATTTGATTTAAGGTGTTTCGGTACAGAAACGACTACGATCAGAATGTGATAAAATTTTGTCAGGGTGTTATTCAACATAAAATATGTTAACATGATTTGTTTCAAAATTTTTATCTACATAGTTTTCGAGTTATCGGAAGAGAAAATTGTCCTTTTTCATGAATATATAGCTATAGACTCCATATGCATAAGAACGGAAATGTTTTCTTTAATAACTCAAAATGTACGTAGACGAATATTTTTTCGGAATTTATATCCGTTTATTTAATAATAACGAACATTCATTCCATTTTTTATTCAATTCTGATCATTTTTCGATTCTGATCATTTTTAACACGTAATAAAAGTAGGGAATCTGATCAGAACAGGAAAAATAATCAGAATTGAATAAAAAATGGAAACAATGTTCGTTATTGCTAAACAAACGGATATAAATTCCCAAAAAATATTCGTCCACGTAGATATTGAGTTATTAAGAGCAATCACAACCCTAAAAGTTACTAGATTTCGTAGGTCCCGGATTTTTCTCTCAAAATCGAATAATTAATCTTGAAAAAATTACAGTATATTCCTTTCGATCCCAAAAATTTGCCTCTGGTCCGAATTTTTATGAGAATTCACTTATTGATTTATAAAAAAATAAACAAAGGTCGGAACACGGCTTTCTCG
>JAPYYX010001184.1:0-54588 GCA_030522605.1 Cremastinae sp. B BG-2022a | reverse complement strand
TTAAAATTTGGTACCCGTTTGCTGATCATATAAAAGAACATTTGTGCAAAATTTCAACGAATTCCTAAGAAAACGAATAAACGAGACAACCACCTTAACGTATCATCTCCTGGAAAAGGAAAACTAAAACAAGAAATGCTTTATTTTTGTTATTTTGGAAGATTACTGACGACGAATTTTCAAATGGACAAATTTTGAAATTTTACTACTGTATGTGCTTTTGGAATAAATGAAAAGACGATTACTATGTTTGGAAGTGATAATTTCCTATGTCATCGTCGTTTTAATGCTCCGGCGCCATATTGTTACGTTTAATATCGGAGTGAGCGGTCGGGGGGATTCGAAAACATCACGAAGGGGATTGTCTAGGTATCGCGGTCTGCTTCAGGTTTCTCTCCACCTCCGCAATGCCTAGTCCCGATAACGGTATTTAAACTAGACTTAACCAAGCGACCCAAACAGCTGGTCACCACCAAAACACTCAGCCCTTCGTTTAATACGAGAAGCAATTCGTTATCGTTATCTCAACAAATACATATTTACCTCAAACTGTAAAACAATATAAAAAATTTAAATCAACTTTAATAATAATATATTCAGTAATTAAACTTTAGGTGGTTCAATATTTCGAAATCACACATTTTTAAATATTAAATTTATGGAAAACGAATAACTCAACATTTTTGTTATTCATGATTAAATTGAGTATTTAAATAAATTGTTATCATGAAAATACCTAAAATTCCAGTAAACACACTTGGAACAGTTAAAAAATTTTCACATAAATGTTTTGTCAATATTGCTTATGATGTAAAAGTAACGTCAAAATTCTGTAAATGTTCTAATAATTCATTAAATAATTTTAATAAATAAGTAACTGAATGAAAATTTAAAAAAATAGTTTCAAAATGAGTATTATACGCGAATTTTAAGATTTCATGATCTAAAAAAAGATTCCAATTTGAGAAATCATACTTTTTGACAAAACGTTTACGAACAACTAATCGCGAAATTTCATGGACGTTTTCATTTTATTTTATTTCCGTCTATTTATAATGTGGCGTATGTGTCACGTGTCTAAACGCCATTCATACATCAGCGATAGGCCGGGAGTACTTTTGAATCACCCACGCTCGTACCTACGTGTTTCTCTCTCTCTTCCTCCCTTCTCGCTCTCCGGCTCTCGTATACGGATATTTTTACGCGTTTATATATGTGTGTTACACCAACTTGTACATAATCCGTTTGCATTGCGTGTTTCGATAACGTTCTCGAGACTCTCGCCGCAGTATTTTACACTCTCTCTTTTTCTCTCCTTCCTATTTTCTCTCCTCGCTCTCTTCCCTTCTTCAAAACCACAAACGAGAAATTAGCTCAGATATTGCTACGAAACGTTGAGCTGCTTTTACTGAACGGTATCGATACTCCCGACTCACAAACATTGTCGCTGACTCCTCCGTGGACTCTCCGCCAATTCCGATTCCTCGACACACACCGCACTGTCACCTCGAAGACCATAAATCTTTCTTGCTTCTTTTATTTCCTCTCTGATTCACTCAACGACGCAATTCCACGTTCATTTAATTATTTACAATTTACAGAAAATAGTTGCAATTTTTTTAAAATAAGTACATTACATCATGCAAATTCTTCTCATCTTTGGCTTAAAAGTGTGTTGTTAATAATTTAGTATTTTGAAGATAAATATGGATTTTCAGCTGACGAAAAAATAATAAGAAATGTTTTTTTTTCATCGCATTTATTGATCTGTTTATTCGACAACACAAGTGTGATAAATTTATCACATAAATGATTATGACGATCTCGTGTTCTGGCTCTTTGGACACTTGACCTAGAACCCATTGTATTCCATTGTACGACTATAAAATAGTTTATGGTTAACAGCGTTAAACTCTCTTGTAGTATAATAATCGCCCGAGACACGTGTACACGTAAACACGTATGCGCATGCATATATTTATAAAATAATGTGTGTTTTCTCGCGATTACGCACTCGCCACATCTCGCGGTTGAAGAGCGATTAGTGTTTCTTTGCTATTACTGAGGAACGTGCCCGAAGCGGCGAAACGGCTCTTTAATCGCTTCAACGAAAATCCACGTAAGAACAACGAGATCGTCAGCGCCCGATCGATACTGCCTTTTTCTACTTTTTCTCCTCTCGTGCCGCAATTTCATTTCGATATTTAAATAAGACCGTTTCAATTTAATATTTCATTACTAGTTTTTTTGCAAATAAAACAATTTGAAAAATATTACGCGAGATTTTGGAGGTGTATGATTTTTTTTATTTAGGATTTTTTTATTGGCTTAAATGATGAAAATAAATTATATTCAAAAACAATTGTAGTCTAAAGTATTTTTTAAATGATCCTCAGAGTTGAATTTCAGATTCAATTTTACATGCTCCGAAACATTTTTTGAGAACTTTTGAACGAGTTTTACTCGAAACCGTATTTTCAAGTTGACCTGTAAAATAACTTTTGCAATTCTTGTCCGATTGACTTGAAATTTGAATTGGAACTTCTTATTGTAGTTGGTACAGCATAATTAAAAAATTCGTTCTTAGTTTATCTCTGTACCGTGTGTATTTTGAGCTTATGTTTAGTAACAAAAGTTGTTGCAAATTGATTAAAAAACAACATACTCGAGAATTAGAGTCATCTAACATGACCTTGAGTTGTTACGCACGTAAGAAAATCTTACGTTTTCTTTAAAAAACTATACGAAACTTCTTTGAAGTACTAAAAAAAGCCATGCAAAATTTCAAGACGTTCCACCATTTAGGAGTCAAGACATTTAGGATTGAAAATCGCAATCTTTAACACGTATTTTATGAGGGAAAACTGAAAATTATGATTTTTAATAATAAATATTTTGATATCTACGTGGAGAATCCTTTTAAAAATTGGCACTCGTATGCAGGACACATCATAGAAGGCTTGTGCAAAATTTCAAGAAAATCCTGCGGAAACAAAAGAAGTACTTTAAATATAATACATTTTGAAGAGAAGTAAAAATAATCGTATTTTTCGATTGGCAATAACGTTTTTTAAAAGCGTTGAAAAATATAGTTTATTGGCAAAAAAATTGAACTTCATTTCGAACTCAATTTCAATTTAATTGTTTCATATTGTATTAGAAAGATATTCTAAAAAAACAGGAATTTTGCGAGCCTGAACAAAGCCTTAAAAAAATAAGCGCTTTCAATTTTAATTTATTTCAATTCTTATATTTCGAGACCGTTTCGAGTAATTGATGAATCTTCTAGACAAGATTTTTGAACTTTTTATAATAGCGCGTTAATAAAATTTTTAAGACTTTTGGGGTAATACTCAAAATGAGTTTTTCTTGAAATAGAGACGTGCAAATCTTTTTCGAGCTCGAATTATTCGCCCGGCGAATCTGATACGGGGTTATGGGTTCTCAGAGATAGAGGATACATTTTTGCGAGTACGATATATGACGTGAACGCGCAACTGCGTAAAATTTATCTTAAGACAGGTAGGCGAAGCTTTTGATAAAATTATACGAAATTGCTTGGAGCTTCAGCGTTTTCAACAGTGACAGAACAATTTCGAAATGTGGATAATACGTATAATGTATGTACATAGATATATACATAAAAATACATATGCTCGTGATGGGAAAACTATATATTCGCAACGAAATATCGATCCTACTTTATCAGTGTTCACCTTACCGCTGTAATTCCCACAATCAATTCACCCCCTCTCCGATAGCAAATATTCAGTTACTCGATTCTCAAAGCTCTTGGAATATTCTCCCATTCGTCTTATCGGAAAAAAATCTACCCATCGCGAAGCAAATAAATTCACAAAAATAGCCGATAGCCAAAAAAAATATATCCCTGATGAAGAAAATTTTTTGATTCTTTATCTTCGTCTTGGTTTTTTATTAAAATTGCAGAGGAAGCAGGAAATGTACATCGAAAAACGGAATAAGATATTCGATATTTTCTAGTTGATGAATTTTCCAATTGTACGTATATCGAAAATCTTTTTAATCACTGTATTTGCGTTTAAGAATTCATGAAATTTATGCGGGCTGCAAGCGCATTTCCTCTTTTCCGTGTGGATATCGAAGCGATTGAAGTGTCAAAGCGTCAAATAATGAGGATTATTGTTATGAATATCTTAACGAAAACCGTGACAGCGTCAATCACGTTATAATTCCGCAAACTTTCCTAATTGAGAAGAGAATTTAATATTTAATGGAACCTCGAGTGGCGCAATCTTTATCGAATTATCATATCGCTCGCATTCATACACAGATTGAGAATTCTCGAGATCTCATTTTTGCAAAGTGCCGATATTAATTTATCGCAATTTGTGATAAATGAACCAGATACACCAAAAAATATTTAATTCCAGAATTATTTGCAGATACAATCCGAAAAGAAATATTACCTGATGAAAATTAATGAAAAACATGAAAAATTTTACAAAAATTTTTATAAAAATCGAGAATCTTCCAAATTATTCGTCGTTCCTGATTATTTTTCAATTACCTAGAATTTATTGAACGAAGAAATCGAGACGTGAAGTGCAATGAAAAAAGTAACAAATGAATTCGTGACAACGAAGAATACAAAGTGAACATCGTTCTTAGCATTTTATTCTCGTTTAGTCGAATCGAGTGAAATGCGCACGTAGAGAAAAGCGTTTACACCCCGAGCAACCCTTAATGCCAATGACCCGGAGTCGGGTTATAGGCGCGCGAAATCCTAGCTATAACGCGCGAGCGTCTGAACGCTAACCTATTCTTAGCCGTTCGCCTCGCTTACACACGCGTTTCCTTCTCTTTTCCTCTTTCATCCGGGTCTGCCCGCGGCGGAGGCGAAAATTCGCACAAACTCGCGGATTCTCGTGAACGTCACAAAACGGCGCGCGAAAACGCGGCCAAGAAAATGATGCACACGTTATCGGAAAACGTATAGTGATAAAAACTCGAGATTCCGCGGGAACCGATAATTGAGAGTAATTCGTGTACATACACGTATTTATGAGAATTTCGCCAACGCTCGGCACACACGTGATTCGAACCTCTCGCGCCTTCTTCCCCGGAATATATTTCGTGAGAGAAAGCCGCGATATCGCCGCTTGCCTTCTCTCCCTTTTTCCCCCCGATATTTCGTTATTATTCGGCCCTCACGTGTGCCATCGCATTCCCCGATCCTCCTCTAATTTCTTTACCATCGAGCTCTACACTGCGTCCTGTCTTATTTCATGATTAATCACATTCCTTTTACAACTTTTGCACTTTCACGAGCACGCATCCGTCAATGCCTTATTTTATCATTTTATTCAGAACGAAATAATATTAATTACACTTTTAAGGTGGTTGTCTCGGTATAGACAATTCAAAATTTTTTTTCTTAGTGTTTCTTCGTAATAAGCGGTTTTAGAGCATAAGTTTATCAAGAAAAGTTATTACATATTGATTCAAGAACAACATACTCTAAAATTTGAAGGTCATCCGACATGACCCCGAAGAGTTGCATACAAATCAAAAACCGTCTAGAAGTCAAGATATTTAGGATTGAAAATCGCAAATTTAACACGTGCTCTTATGGTAGAGACCTAAAAATCGTGATTTTTAACAATAAATATCTCGACATTTACGCGGTGAAACCTCTTAAAATTTGGTACCCGTTTGCTGATCATATGGAAGAACATTTGTGCAAAATTTCAACGAATTCCTAAGAAAACGAATAAACGAGACAACCACCTTAAGGATGTACGTAACTCGAAACGGTGATAAAAATTCGAAAATTTGACCATGTAATGTTCAAATTATGAGTCGGCCGTTTCAGAGCTCCGTATTGTAGCTATGTGTGTGCGTGTGTTTATGATTTTTGAATCTCGTTACCGATTAAACGGTAATGAGTCAGTTAGAATTGGGACATCAGAGCGTCAAGAGGCAAAACAAACCCTGCTCCAAATGAAATTTTGAAATGGAATGATTCATGTTTCTTTTTCTTTATTCGTTCTTCTCTTTCTGTCTCATCCTATTCAAAAAATAAAATCAATGTAAAGAAAAGAAACCAGTATCACAATTAGTTACTGATAATTGAGCTTTATTGCTTCTCTACAAATTTCAACTCAATTCACTAGATCGTTTAAATTTTATAATAAATTGAATATTACACGTATTCTTATGCAGATTTATCAAGAATGAAATTACAATTAAAGTTATAAATATCGAACAACAGCTAATAGTTACTTGAAAATTTTTTCTCAAGATGTTAACATCTTATTTTGTTAACATAATTATTATGTTAACGTAATATTTAAATTTAAACATTAAAGAATCTTTCTGCCAAATTTCATTAACTTGTACTTTAATAGTTTTTAAGAAATTATCCACTTATGACAACAAAATAAATTTTCCTCACTAACAATACTAAAAATTGATTCACACGATGAGGTTTTAGTGATAATTTATTTCTGCTATCAAAGTAAACATAAAAAATGATAATAACCAAGTCCAAACAATTTTGTCTGGAATTTTTGTTTTTTGATTATTTAAACAATAAATAATATGAATATTGTTAATGAAACATTAGGAACCTATTGAGTATCATAATCTAAATATCACAATAAAAAATATCAACTTTCTAACAAAAAACAAAAACTAAATTTTAACACTTCAGTATGCAAAAGCCACTTTTTTCGGGGATTGTATCTCTATCGTTAATAAATAAATGTTACATCAATCTTTTATATTTTAATGCCAAGTTTATCGAATAAGATTTAACTAATTATTAGCACAAATTGGAATAAAAAATTGGCGAATTCTTGAAGTTTACGGTTCGGAGTTAAATAAGTCTAATTGATCGAATTTTTTTTTAAATTGTGTATTATGGAGTTTATTAGGGAGTTTGTATTCATTTTTTTCACAATGCTTCCGTCGGTATCCTTCTCTCTTTCACCGACCCTCGTGTTCACCCTTCGGGAGGAACAAAAAAAAGTGGAGCACGCTTCGGGAAAAGGCACGGGAAAGAGAGTCGTATTTCTACTCGACTGCGGAAACGTGCTGAAATTAAAAAAGGAACCAAGAAAACAAAGAATGAGAAAAGGGAATAAGAAGGGGTGAGTTTTTTCGTTCCAGTTGCTGGTACATTTTGCCAAAATATATGAACCACCCTTGCGTCAATCTCGAGTTTATAATCTTGAAAAAAGAAATCACCGTGAATCCACTGACAGGAAAAATTATTTTCATGAAAAATATTCGCTTCTTCTTAATAAGTTTTAAAATGATGTTTTCATCAAGAAATGTTAACATTTTGACGAGTTAAGGGTTAAGGTTGTCTCAGGAAGCTCCTTTTTCTCTCTAGACTCTCTAATGAAAACAATTCCATTGTTTAATTCCTCGTACGAGAGGGTTTCACGAGTCGGTGAAACTATTTTATCTAGGCTTAATTCGGCGCAAAAGTGTTTCACACGTCTCGTTACGTTTCTCAGGCTTTTCGAGGGATTCTGACGTGTATTCGACTCCGCATTCACCCTTCACCTTGAAACAAGGGTTGCGAACAAAAAGGGGTAAAAATTCGTGTAAAACAACTAATGAAAATGTACATTGAGGAAAGTTTTTTTCACAAATTCGTCTCAAGAATTAATCGAAAAATCTTTCCAACGTTTTCATGTTCGAGAAAAGTTCTATTTTTGAACTTTTTTATATTTTTAGGGAAAAAATTGTATAAATAATGAAAGCAAAATAAGTCTGATAGCACATTACTAAATTAATTTTTTAGTTTAATTAAGCTTAAAAATTTTGTATGTTCGAAAAGCTCAATTTTAAATATTTTTTAAGTTTGATTTCTAAGAAAAAAAAGTTGTATAAATAACGAAGGTAAAACATGCCTGATAATAATTACTATATAAATTTGTCAAATAATAATAATGCGACACTTTTTATCTTTTTTTGCCCGGGCACTTAAAACGGCGCATGCGAGTGTGCCGCACGAGTTTCGACGTTACGGAAATCAGGATGCAAGAAAGGAGGTACGAAAATCTCTTTTCTGGTCCCATATTCACCGTTTACGTTGCGTTCACCTGTATACACGAGCGCAACAATAGAACACATAAATTTGTATGTATACAACGTACGAGGTTCTGAATTACACGTTCGCTTTCTCGCCTCTTCGCTACTCCTGTTCTCCTCGTCGTGTTCCCTTCTCCCGTATATGCACATAAAATTGTATATTATATAAATATATAAACCCCGCGCATACGAGGCGGCGCAGTTGAGTTTCTTGCATAGCATTACACTTGAGAATTAAATAGAGAAAAATATTATCCCTTATTTTATTTTAAATTCCGATGTCAAATTTTTTCTCACAAGTTTATTAATTCAATTTTGTTTCTTAATTTATTATTGTCTGAAATTGACTGTATTCGATTTGAGAAATTAGAATAATAATTTTATTCTTGTTTTTTTAAAGATTCTACTTTCTTGAGGTTGCCTGGCCACAGTCACGATCAACATTTTTTCCCCTAAAATCATTAAAAAAAAATTGCTTGAGAAATTGTTAAAATTTTAAACAGGTGTTTGCTAGTACCACATGTAAAAGTATGTAAAATTTGGGTGCGTTCGACCGACTAGAAATGATGATATTTATTGCTAAAAATTTCAATTTTTAACGTGGACTATTAGAGGAGATTACAAAAAAATTGCAATTTTTAATAATAAATATCTCCCTTTGTACACGATATAATGTACTCAAATTTTTCACACTTTTCCGTTTCATATTAAAGTACATATTGATGCAAAATTTAAACAAATTTTTAAGAAATCGACTTAAGGAGGTTTGAGCGTTTCTCACGTGAAAATTATTTTCCAATTTCAAGGTTCGAAACTCTGCATCGTTATTCAAAAATATCCGTCCGAAAGGTAAAAAAATATAATTTCAAAAATTTTCTACATCAACTGTCATTTGACTACTGGATTCTTGATCAACCACCTTAAATTTTTTGCAAAATGGAAAATGAAATAGAGATTGAAAAATGTTCAAATAACGATTAAGGCATATGGATTTCGAGGGGGAAATGAGAGTCGACGGCGCAGATGTATACAGAAAGTCTTAGACGAAGGGGAATCAAGGGAGAGTGTAGGGGTGAGTGCGTGTGAAAGAAAGAGGAACGGGAGGCGAAGGACCCCGAGATTCAGATTTTTCATTAAGGAGACGTCGACTCAGCTATCCGGGTGAGTCTCAGGCCCGGGAGTAGCACTGGGGTGCGGAAGTCTCCTGACGTTCGAAACCGCGGTAAGGGTGACCATGGGCTAGGGGTAAGGGCGCCAGGAAAATAAGAACGACGAGACGGCGATCCCTTCCCCCTCTACCGGAATTTTCGCATAATATCCTGGATTAATACGCGCGAAATCTGCCACCTAAAAGTTATTAATGACTGACATTCTCCCTTTTTTCTTCCCCTTGTTTCTTCTTTTTTCTCTTCGCCGTGATTCTTGACACGTCAAAGATTTTACAAAATGAGACTCGTCTGCTGGCGTTTCTCCTTTTTCGAAGGATCTGCACTCTTTGGGGCGAGTGGAATTAAAGGAAAGAAAAAAGCGACAAAGTGCAAATGAATATAAAAAAAATAGTCAAAGTGATGCATTTCGAGAGTATCGACAAATTTTCTATTCAGAAGTTAACACTTTTCACGTTGATAGTTTAAAAGCTTTTAATCTCGACGTTTATCGATTAACATGGAAAACGTATTAGCGGTCTCATATGCCAACTGAAAATTTCTTTTTTCTCTATTTTTTGCTCCCTTTTTCAGGTACTTTACTCAGAGAGGATAAAAATTTCTCTCGACTCGTGAAAGTTGAAAAGCTTTTGAAAAATTGATGGCATTACCATTTTTGAAATCAATCGATATTAACCGTGTAATCTTTCGTAACGTTTCAATTAATTTATTACTCATTGAACGAAATGCTCGTTAAAAATGTAAAATGATTTCGCCGCAGAGGGGACTCGAATTTTTTAAATATTCTTTTTTAAGCATCAGCATTCAAAACTTTTTTCGAAAATGTGATATCGGCTCTTTGTCAAGTGCGGTAGGCGATGAAGAGTTGCATAAATGCGACGAATTCAATAGCCCTCCAAAATTGATGAGGCCATTGAAATAAAAGGACGCTCAAATTTCTGTTTTTGAATAAATTTTCCGCAAACTTCAATATTTCAAAAATGACCATGAGAATTTTACATACCGATTAATTTTCATTATCGACTTTTAAAAAATGCTGTAATTAATCGTAATTAAATAAAAAATAACAGCGCGAAAAAATGCAAACTTGATAAGAGGATTTTTGAGGAAAAATTTGCGATAAGTGTGTTGGTCGATTGAAGCCACGAAGTTCGGGAGAAAAAAAACCTCGGGCGAAGGAATTGATGGAGATTTGTATACTGGAGGTTTACAGCGGGCGTTGCTATGCAAATTGGAAAGATAATAATCGATTGTGGTCGAGGATGGGTAAGGTTGATGGGTTAGCCGATGAGCATATGCTACAACTCTTGCCTGTCCCCACCTGGACAACAAGCCGTTCTCTCGGAGCCCCTTTCCTCTTTTCCATACTCACCCGGAGTCCCCCGACCCCTGAGCTTTTCAGTATCGCCCATCGCGATCTCCCTCAAGGGAAATTATATAGTCTGGCCTCGCTGGACTCCCACAGACCGTCAAATACCTTACCTGCCCTCGAAGCTCGACACACACACACGGGAGCTTTCTCGGCGAATCTGCCTCCACGCGTTTTTTATTTTATTTTTATTCTTTTTCATATTTATCATACTTTTTGTACTTTTTTTCATACCCATCGAATTCTCACGACGACCAGGAAGCCCATTCCACTTCGACGATCCTCTCCGGAAACCGTGGACAGCCGAATTTTTCTGACAACCCCTCGAATACGTTGTCCCTCTTGACTGGATTGATACTTCTTTTTTTTATTGTCTCTCTTCTCTCACTAGAGACCGGAGACTCGATTTATCGTTCGTGAAGATCCGGGATAATTATTTAGAAAATTATTTCGGGAGGAATTCCACGAGCTCGTGTCTCATTTTTTCTTTTACCCGAGTCAACTTTGTGCAGCATTTATGGTGTTTTCAGGGAGTCTTTTTTTCTCCACGGCCTCTCAACGAGTCTGAATAAAGTTCTTTGCGAAACGCAGAGAAAGGCGTTTCAAGAGAGAAGAACAGAAATGTACAGAGGTGCGAAAGCGTTGCCGTGAGCGACGTTGAGTAACGACGAGGGTAGAAAACAGAGAGAGAGAGAGAAATGGAAAATAAAAAGCAAAAGAACAACAAAAACAAAGCAAGAAAAGGAAACGAAAATTCCGACGTTTTGGTCGGGCAGTGCACAAAGAGAGGACAGAAGAAGAGCGAAAGAAGAAAAAAGAAAATCAACGAAGTGAGACGCGAGTTTAAAAAAAATGGCGCTTTCGACGCTTGTTTGAGTATATTTTCCCGCCACACAGTCCCCTGTTTTTCTCCACTTTGTTGTCACTTGTTTATCCATCGCTCCCGTCGACGATTCTTCTCGTTTTGTCTCGCCGTCACTTGCGCGCATTTCCATCCTTCACGCACGCGAACTCTTCCCTTTTTCTATACGATTCCTTTTTCTCTTGTCTCCTCGTCTCGTCCGTTCGCTGACTTGCGCGTGACACAGGGGCTATTTTCACTGTTTGTGTTAGATTCGCCTGTAACGTCTCGCGAAACGGTTATTCTGTCTCTGTACACTTTTATCCGTCAGGTGGTGCGGCCTCCCATCCTCTCCTCCTGTCTCCCATACCCCTTGGCTCTTCGATTCTTCGTTTCTGTTCCGCCTGCATCGTTCATTCGTCCCTCTGGACTTCACTTTGTCATCATTCCACTGTCTCATTTTTCCATCACCCTTTTTTTTCTTTCTCTCTCTTGCTCCCTCTTTCTTCTTCTGGTAGCATTCGCTACCGAAGTCGCTTCGTGTACATTATATTTTCGTATCGCTCCCGCGAATGTTTACGTTGGAGATAAAGCGAAGTAACAAACAGCCTCCTCTTAACGCTGTCACGCTCGAGCTTCAACGTGCTCTAATGTCACTGAAATTCGTGAGAGATCTTTAAAGTCGAAGAGTAGCGCAAAGAGGGAAAAAGGTTGGGAGAAAAGAGCCAGACGTTGAAGAATGGCTATTGACCGTAAAACAGAAACTAACTGAACTCCACCGTTTTTTTCTTCTACCCTGAAAATCTCGACCTAAAGAATCATTCAAACACTGCTGAGACTAAAGTTTGAACCCACAAAGACGATTACGAATTTGGGAGCAAGGGCAAAGACTTCACGATCGATAAACCCCGTTCAATTTTCTTCAACGTATATATGCGTGAGGATAGGCGTAGGAGCGAGTGTGTTTCAATACGAGAGAAGTTAATTTCAACAAACGATTTATTACTATAAAAATAACAGACTTTTTACAAATTATAAAAATACTAGCAGGTTGAAGTGGCTCGGCAGCTTCGCGGCCTCGCTGTTATTATTAATTACAAAATTATTAGTTAAATAAGTCATCAAATTTGTCATGAAAACATGTTACAGTAGAAAATTTTCGAACCGAACATCAATTTTTTTTAATTTTCTCGGAATACCCCGGTAAATATGCAGTTGTTAAAAAAAAAGTTTTCGGTCTTTTTTGTAGTCAATTAATCAAATTTTAAAGTTGTCCAGTTAAATTTAAAACAAAACCATTTACTGTTATTGAAAAACATGCTTAAAGTTGATGGTTACCTGTCACCGCTATTCGGGAAAGACAAACATTTTGGGGTTGTTTTGGCCCCCGAATGCACTGTAAGGAATTAGAAAAGGAATAAAGAGATCTTTCGAGAAGGAATTGTAGAAGAAAAAGTAAGAAAATATAATGGACCATCCAGAAGGTTCGAGAAAGTTGACGATGGGAGTCTTCACACACGTATAACCTTCCAAGATGTACTGAAAAAATAAAGAAAAATAAGTGGATGTTGAAAAATGTAAAACTGTGGCCGATCGATACACGTTTCAGAAAAATAGGCCGAGATCTAATTGTGAATTCTCTTGGCGGCGCCCGGGAAATGAATTCCCCGCTTCACTTTCAGCGGGAAGCGGTCCGCTTCACCGGAGACTTCGTTCTCGCAATGGTCTGGGCTGCAGCGAGGGAGAGAGAGCGAGTATCGTCTGGCTACTGTAAAAAACATGACCAGGGCGTGTGTGTACAGAGAGAGGCGAAAGGGGAGGGGATAAAGGAGGCCTCGAATCATGCTGATGCTCCGGTCTGGTTCTTCTCGGAAGATCGCTGGTCTAGTAGTGGCCGTTGCTTACATTGCGACGAGTCCTTAACGTTCCCGTAGGCGGATACGTCCGACGAGAGGGTGCCGTGACACGAGAGCGGTTTTCTCTCTTTCTCCTTGAGCGCTTAGACCAAGCTCAGCATTGTTTTCCACGGGGATCGAGGCTGAATGTAGGGGAAGCCCCGAGTTCGGCTCGCAACCACTCAGACTTTGCGAAAGGGCTTGCAGCCCTTGTCTATTTTCACCCCCCTTTCGCTCCCTCGCTCTTCACCGACGCTTCAACCCCGTTCGTTGAAACGGTGCAATTGCAAGTCCCGTGCATCCTTCTGGGCTCTCGGACTTTCAGTGATATAATGCATGAGGGCCAAATTGAAAAATTATCACACCAAAGCTCTCTCTCGTCGTGGCTCTGGAGTATATTCCGGGGCTGTTGATATTCCTCGTGTTGTTTAGAAAGAGGGTTCAAGATAAAACCCACCCCGGTTTTCGCCCACTTCCACCATACACTGTAGATCCATAGGTGTCTTTATGCGCTCGTTTTCAGTGAACTTATAGCTTCTATCTTCTCGACATGCTTTCGTCAAGTGGACGCAACGCTTGAAGGCCTGACGCGGCGTCTAATGAGCTTTTGGTCAGTGTGTTCATATCTCGGTCTCCTTTATATCAGCGGCCCGTTTCTGGTACTCGCTCCGATGTCCGTGCTTTGCCAAACAGAATCAAATCACCTCTTTGGTTGAAGAAAATTTCCAAAGCTTCATAGATTCCAAAAAGGTCGCAGGATTGTATACCTTGCAACTAACAACCACCAAAGTGTAATAGAGCGGAGATCCAACTGGTCTTTTGATTCAACCTCCATTAGAGCTAAAAGGGCCCAGCCGAATAATTAGGTCCGATAAGTCACGATACAACAGCTCCCTCTTTCTAACCAGAGACCAGAATTGACCTCATGTCATGAAGGTTCTGATATTTATACATCGAGACCCTGGGTGGGCGATCGGCCTCCTTGGGGTGGGAATTCGATCGAGGTAAAGTTAAAATCCTGTGAAGGAAAAGCCGCTTCTTCTTCATTTCGCTATCCATGTAGGCTTCATTGCTCCGTGGAAGCGATTTGGTATGGGATCGCGTGCGCATCGCCCATTACACCCGGACAGACTTAGCTCCGCCGTTAGCATAGCTTCGCGGTTCCTACTTTCGAGTTGTTTCGATCCCAACCCATAGCATCCTTCGTGAAAACAAGTGCTCTTCTTTCTTTTCCTTCTTCTTCTAGTCTTCTTCCAATTTTGCTTCCCCGACACGCAACTTCTACGTCACTCCTTGGTCATCCTGTTGCTTTTTTTTCCTTCGTCTCACTTGGCAATTTCGGAACTCCCTGGAGGATTCCTCGCCATCCGGAAACATTCCGAATCATGACACAAATTCACGTATTCCTTTTCTTTTTCCAGCATTCTTGACCGAGATTATATTTCAGGGCAGCGATCGATGTTTCTCCAAATCCGGGTTGCCTCTCGTTGAGAACGAAACGAAACCGCTTCATTCTTGCGTTATTATTCATTGTATGATCTTCCTTCTCCCTGGCTGGAAAATTTCCAAGCTACCAATTGGATTTTCCGTCGTCCAGATTCGAATCGTTCGCAAGAGACAGAAATCGTCGTTTCGCCCAGTAAGTAGCGAGACTTTTCTTCTTCGTGCATTCCGAAAACAAGCGTCGATGCAATTTTCCAAATTGCCAAAACAACATTACTTTACCAAGAATGTCAACGTTATGGGACATTCAGAAAGGGTTTCAAGATTCTCTCGTTCTGTTTTATTCAATAAATTCGGTCTCTCTTGGTTTTATTGAATCAGAATTTTTCGTTTTTGCATATGTACACTCTGATTAATCCGTGAATTTGACGGACAAATGTGGTCATATCATGGGATTATTGGAAACGAGAGCTTAATACTTGTATTTTTCGTTGTAGAAAGGGGCGATGGAAAAATGAGCGCCGGTCTACGTGTATCGCTCCGAGTACGTGGTCAAGGCACATGGATGACTTGTTTTTGATATCGGGACCTTATACACCATTAGGTCTGACCGAAGATTATTTTGGAGCTCTCGCTTTCTGACCGCTGGAACAATGTGTCGAGACGATACTGGCGATGGACATAGACGTATTCCCTCGTCTTTCCTTTTTCCTATCTTTTTTATCCACTTTTTATGCCTTCCTACTCACCTTTTTGCCAGAGATAGCGCCTCCCTCTTCAAAAAAACGAGAATCCTTGATTTGAAAGCTGAAAAAGAATTGTTCCATTTATATTGATTTGATTTATAAAACTTGAATATAATTTATCATACAAAAAATACATTTAAGAGATAAAGTTCGTCAAATTGAGTAAAGTATATCTTTGTATTGGTTGTTAGCAAAATAAAACTGAAACGTCGTTAAATACGAGGCACAAAAGTTGGAAGCTTGCAACAGCAAAACTTGGATGCGATTCGCTTATCGCTCGACGATAATCTTCTTACGACGATATAATGTCGAAAGAGAGACAGACAGAGAGGGGAAGAAAAATAGAAGAGTATGAGAAGAAGGTTTTGCAGGGTCGCTATACAAGAAAAAAGGAGCCATATCGCGCAAGGGTGGTTTTGCCCTGGGCTTTACGAACTTCTTCCTCTTTCTCGGAAATCTTTACTGTTCTTAGGGGTGTTGGAGCGAATTGAAGTAACAAGATCCCCGGGGACAGTTTATGCTCGTTGTCTGCAGGGTAGCAGCAAGAAAGAGAGAGATAGAAAAAAGAAGAAACTCTTCAGGACTATTAGGCGAATTGTTTGACATCTTGTTGCAGTGGTTTTTATTCTTCAACTATTTATGATTGAAGCGAAGCGGTCCTCACGCTGATGTGAATGTAAATTCGTCTTTTTCCTACCCACAATGGAATGTATTTCACTTCCGAAGATATTTCTTCCGTAGTTCATATGTTCGGTCTTGCCAGTACGACTTTGATCAACCGACAGATCGTGCCAGAAGGGACAGAGGACGTTTTCTCGTCTCACTGGCAAGTACTAGCTCGAAACCATTCGCCCCAGAGGCAATGACGTTTCTTACGCTCGCGGTTTTCAAAGGGCAGCATTGTTTGCCTTCTCGAACGCGACTATGAGAAATGGCGAGCATAGATCCTCATGAGTAGCATCCCAAGTAGACTCGCGCTAGTCTCAACTTACTCGTGCTTTTGGCAAAGACCGCACACGCAATGACCATTTGTCCACGTCTACTTTACACTCCGGCAATTGTCATTTCGCGCTCGCTCTCATCAATCAGATGTTTCTCATATCCTCATCGAGACTTTGTCCTCGACAGTCGATCGTTTTCCGTACAAGAGTTGAAAAACAGGATTGCATAAATGAACAACTCAGACTTGTTGAAAAATTATCTTACAATTAGATGACATGCTTTATCAATGAGAGGTTTTACATTGATGGTTGCAATTTACCGATTGAGAATATTAAGAATACTTAATATATACGATGTGCACATGACAATTTGATTAAACCATTTTCATTTTCGAATCATTACCAATCCAACGTATTAATATTTTACCATTTGAAACTTGAGAGCGCTTGCTCATTGATATATATTAAAACTCATGTATTTGATTAAATTGGACTATGTCAAAGAGACCTTTTTTTACCTTTTTGTTCTCTTTATTTATCAATCACAAAAATTAATAAATCTGATGACACGACTGATGTTTGCGATGAATTTCATAGCTACGAGACTAATTGAAGATTGCAATGTGAACAATAATACGTGCAATGTTTTACGTTTATGGCAATTTCTCTTTTTGGATTACCCGTGTTATTATCCCTCGATAAGTGTCAGCTGCTCGGTTTACTCTGGATCCATTTCTCTCTGACCCTTTCTCATCCCTTCGCCAATCGAAGAAGGAGATGGGGGTAAAGATAACCAAACACGAAGACAGTACACAATCAAAATTGGGCGGACTACCCAGGAAACCGGTAAGATATCCCGCACTTGGGATACGGGTCGTCTTCTAAGTGGCAGTCTCGTGACCTTGCACGAACTCTCTCTCCAAGGGCAGTACCGCCTATCCCCAAACTTCTAGAAATCCAACCCGTCTAATTAATTTATAACCGTAGCCACGTGGCTCAAAAGCTTCCAGCAAATCTGTGCTCGTGTGCATGATCTTCAAACGGTTTTCGATCGGTTTGACCAAACTTCATCACATTCTTATTGTAAACAAAGTCTTACACTCCAATACTTCATTAATATTCCAATTATCACTGGTAGAAACATATGCTACATTAAATTATGCTAACTCAGCATGTTTCTCAACTGTGTGGATTAATAAGAGGCCGTTTGATCGAGTATCGCGAAATTTCCGCGTTCGAGAATAAGCTCGAAAGTCCATATTACATGAGTTAGCTCGTGTAGACTGATACAAATTCAAGAAGGTAGTTAGAGGGTGGTTAGCGAGCCTTGTTCGACGTCGGTCGGTGGAATCCATAGATTGCACCGTACATACTCGGCCTGCTAACAATCAGCCGTAAATTATAGCCTCAATATCCATTGTGTACTCTGCTTCCTACTCTCTCTCCTTGGATATCGCGTGTGTATATAGTTGACTCTGTGCTTCTCTTCTCGGTAAAAGACGCCGTAGAGAGCCCGAGGAAGTCTGAGGCCAAGACTTCCCGCACTCTCTAGAGAAACAGAAAGAGGGTGGAGGGCGTAGACGTCGGAGAGACGTGGAAAACGCTCTCATTGGAGCAAGAGACATGTAAGAGCCAAATGAGAAAGTAAGAGCTAGAGAGATGGGGCTGTTGAGGGGCGGGGGTGAGTTTAGTACGGAGTCTAATACTGGCACCAGACTTATACCCAAGTGAACCAAGAGATATGTATATTAATGGGGCAATCTTACATAGTTTTGTTTACCTTGCCATTCTCCCGGTGCGTATACAATTACTATAGACACGCGGGGTAGCGAATCCACTTGCGGCAAGGGTGGCTGGCCGAGCTTTCCTTTCCTCTTTCACCCTCGAACCCCGACGGTCTAGTTTCGCCGCACACTCCATTCTAACCTCTTCTCGACCGTTTCGTACTGCCATCATCGTCCTCTGATAACCGCACGTTCCCCACTGTTCTGTAGGCACTGTACATCGCCTTTCAGCGAGCCCCCTCACCACTCTTCCCGGATATATTAATCCTGATTTCCGGTATATCGCGATCTCGCGCACACACGCGGCTAATGATTGAAACACGAAGCTCCATGCCAAGGGGCCGCAGACTACAAATGGCATATCCCATTATTAATATGGATTTTAAGAGATTCAAAGCGAGCGAGCTTCTTTGATTTTCAGTCTCTGTTTTTCATCCCCCCACATATGTCCAGCCTCCAAATACCTCTGTCCTCTTTATTTTCCAATCTCCGTGTTCGAATGTCTTTCCTTTCTGACCATCCTCAACGCTACCGGGAATCCTATTACTCGGCTCTCTCTGCGCTCATCTCCGCAGGCAAGCAGCCTCATTTGTGTAATAATCAAAGCTTCGACAACAAAACGTTTCGCCGGGGATATCGGACTCTGAGCAACGATTGCGGTGATTCCCGTTTACGTCACCGTTGCCTTGTGTGAGAGACGCGTGTTGAAGAATCCCCTCCTGTTCAATTTATTTCTTTTCTCTCCATATCCTCTTTCTATCTCTCTTTTTCCAATGTTGCCTTCGATGTGCTTTACCTGATGTCGTCTTTTCCCTGTATACTCGCTTCCTGCTGGACAAAATTGCGATTGTAAAACAGCAATTACATTATCCTTTGCACCTCTTCGTACTTTTCATGCTGCTCATCATGTTTCATCTCTTTAGAGCTTTGTTAGCTTTCTTTCTCGTGTTTGCTTATTATTGATACTGACGAGTCCAAAATATGCAATTGTAATTAAAGTTTGTGACGGTCATTTTAAGCGCGAGAATAGCACGTGTAATTGTGTACGAGCGTCAAGTACGCAGAGAAGAAGATACAAATGGAAAGAAAAAGGATAAGAAACCGGGGTAGAAAATATATACGTGTAAAAATAATGGGAAAAGAGGGAGAAGAGGGCTAGGTTAGATGAGCGAAAAGAGAGGTAGAGGGTGGAAGCAAAAGGGGTGGACAGCCGGACAAACAAAACCCTTGCTGCTTCATTTCTGCTCGTCTGGCCAGACGCCGACCCTTCGTGTTTACCCACCTATATATTTTTCCATGTATTATACTCACTCAACAATATACGCGTACTCATGTACTTCTATATCGATGCACGTCCATGCAAATGCTCTTATGTATTCCCGTTTATTACTCGCATGTATGGAATCATACCAGTCGCGTTTCCGTCTACCGTCCTGGTTCTCCATTAGTCATTCTCGTACTCTTTTCTTTCGCTCCCATGATCTCTCTGTCTCCCTTTCGGACTTTTGCGCGTTTCACTTTTCAAGTTCGTTAATTAACGGCTTCGACGCCGGAGCTCTATCGAGAGCTTTCTCCTATCGGTTTCCCTCACTTCCTTCTTCTTCTTCATTCCCTTTTCTTTGTGCAACCTGCGAATAAACTGCAAGGATAATAACCTGGAAGTACAGGCGTCCTTTCGCTTCTTGTTAAAAATGGATGTAATAAACTCCGGTTATAACAAAGTTGAATAATCGCTGATGGATGAACTTTGAATAAAGTTGTCTGTTTTTCTAAATCCTCCGGTACTGTTTCATTAATGTTTTATTTTTAAATCTGTAACTTTTTCTCTGTCTGAGCTTTCCCGGATGGATAATTAATCCATTCCCTTGAATTTCGCTGTATTTCATTTCTCGTCTCTCATTTTCATGTTGCAGGTCAGTGGTGCATTGTTCCTCGGCCACTGAGACAGACGCTGGCATGGCACGTTGATATTTACGTGAGTTTTCGCTTCAGACAGCCCACACACCCACAGTTTTCTATGCGCCGTTACCAAGAACGAACTTCAATTCTTATCGACGATTTTTTTCTTTGAAAATGATTCATTTCCGAAATTCTTCGAAATTTCGGGAAAATGTTCAGCTCGCGTCGTACTTCGTTTAAGATTCTTCGGATCGATGCTTCGAAGATCATTCTCATATATTCACTTTAAAAAAACTAGAACTTCAGAAAAACTTTAGCAAATTTGGTCATTTCTATGCAGGATGTGCATTGAATTTTTGAAAAATGTCTTTTCGACGTTCAACGTCATTACGTGTGCATTTACTCGGAAATTTTTGCATCGATAAATGATGAAAATTTATATTCTCAGAAAATTATACGAAATTCTTCTTGAAGAATACCAATAAAGCTTTTTTGGTGAGCAATGACTCGAGCTATACAAATTTTCTAGAAGTCTTAGTCTCTTCCAGATCTAACCTAAAATGATGAAGGTATTATAACTTGAGTTGATGGTATTGAAGGGTTGGAACATTTCTATGGATCGATAATATGACAATATATAGTATAATTTAAGATAATACGGCAGAAAATTCATAAAGTCATGATAAAGCGTCACTTCAAAATTTCTTATTTTAAGTCAAAACCAAATTTGATCTCTATGTTATTTATTTTTGAATATTTCCATGCCGTACCATAAAAGACTTAAAAACAAAACTGCTTCTTACCCGGGACTTTCTAACTAATTATTTTTCATCCGAAACAATTGGGGCACGTATTTTTTATTGTTTCAAGAATTCTTCAAAAAATGTGCATTTTCTATCTTATCTTTGGGGTTGAGCCTGTTCTCTGCCCTCAAGTTTTTTGACCAATAAGCATATAGTCCATCCCTACCTTTAAAAATGTATTGTTTGTAAACAGTATATAAGATCGAACACAAAACTTGTAACAAACTCTGCTGAAACACTTCTTGTGAAACTCATTATCTTGTAAATACAGTCCACTATAGCAACAGAACTTCAACGTGAAATATTCTATCACCTTCTATCACAACATTTCGTAAATACAATCATACAGCATTTCTTTAATTAGTAATATTGGGACAAAAAGCAGAATCACGCTCCATCGAACGTATGTGGCTCTAAACAACTTGAGAGGGAAGATTCGCTCCTTACTTCGTGTCTACTAATAATAAAATAAATCGACCTTCAGTAAAATTCATCCTTCTGATATTATTCTACAAACTTAAAAACTCCCAAACCTCAATAAAAGTATGTGTGCAAGTGCGAAATGCGAGCGAATAAAAGTTTCGATAGTTGAGCGCTAAGTAAGGGTAAATGTACCATGCGAATGGTTGTATTTCATAAGAAGAGTGACAAAAAGAAAACCGTAATGCATGGGTGCTTGGAGAGAACGAGTGACGAGAGCGTTTAGTTCTGCAGAGAGACTCGAAGGGTGCAGACGAAACTGTCCTAACGCTCAACAACTCGTAGAAAATCATATCACCACAAATCTCACCTACATTCCAAATGCGTCCTACATGATTTTGATCCTACATTTGTATAATGAAATGTACATTTGTGTTGTTAACATGAAAAGTAGAAAGCAAGAAAGGCGGGAAAAAATTACAGGTTTCCTCTTTGTCACATCTTTAGAGAGGCAATTTTCTCGGAGTAGCTCCGGGTTGGTCTCACTTATTTCGGGTTAATTCCACCTTTCAAGAGCGACGTTAAGCCTGACTGGTGTGGGGGGGCGCTTTGCCAATTCGCCCCTGAGTCTGGTCGTCGCACGAGGAGTTGCTCCGTGTCGAGATCGTTTTGCCCTCCTCCCTTATTTTTCTCCTTTTTCTCACGTGCCGCGAAGCCATTCTCGTTAAGCGGTTGTTTTGTTGGCCGCACTCCTGTTTTACTCCCGTGAGAAAGCTCGCTCGTTGCCATCCCGCGTTGTCTTCCATTCTCTTTCCCTTCTGGCCCATCCCAGAAAAAGCTTCCGAGTTAAGTGGGGAGCTGTAAATTCATTGACTGACGAATATACACTTTATTCCCTCCGGGACCACGAGATGTTTTATTGCAAACGACTGGGACGCTGAGAGAGAAGAAAACGCGAGAGAAAGAGAGACGTCCTTACCATCCAGCCACACTTTTCCTCGACATCTTTTCTCTTGCAAATAAAATCAGAACAAATCGTCTCAAACACACAGTTAGCACAATTTTATCACTCAAATTGTTCAAATTTACGAATATTTTTTTAAAATTATGTAAATTCGTAAAAATAATATGAAATCAAGTTCAGAACGTCCTTTATAGTGTGAAACAAATTCATCTTCAGTTCATTTTCACACTGAAATTGTACTGGATGAATTTTCGTGAAATTTTACGTATTCGCAAAAGTCCATCAAGTGTGAAAATGTCAGAATATATTCGTTTCATCGATTGAGAGTAGAAAAATAGCGAATGGCAAATGTCCTCGATATATTTTATTAAAAGGAGAAAAACTGAGGGTGCCTTTTCTTCTTTTGGAACATCTTTTCTCATATTACACGTAGGTTGGACGATAATTTTGTGTCACAACAATGGGTTGGCAGTTAACAAAAGGCTTAAGCGATGGTAAAAAAGCAGGAGAGTTTTTTCTGCTGGGAGTACGGGGATGAAACGCAACGTAAATAGTCTTTGAGCACACCGGGCACGTATGTGTGCGTAGAA
Organism: Cremastinae sp. B BG-2022a; assembly: GCA_030522605.1. Classification (NCBI taxonomy): domain Eukaryota; kingdom Metazoa; phylum Arthropoda; class Insecta; order Hymenoptera; family Ichneumonidae; species Cremastinae sp. B BG-2022a. Next base: position 31,642 of record JAPYYX010001184.1, on the reverse strand, counting down.
AAAAAGGAAAATAAGTATAAAGCGTGGGAGTGGACTCTCGGACAATGAGAACGGGTTTGGACTTTCCGAGCAATGCCATAAATTGATTTGCCGAAACGTTCCGTGAAAAAAGCTCCGCAGTGACTGGCGAGGCTCGTGTATGCGCGGTTCAACAGGCCAAACCATCGCCCAAGCTTCCGAGAAAAAGAGAAAAAACTCGAGCTTTTGTGCTTATAAGCAAAAATTACGTCGAAAAAAGGTACACACGTTTCAGTTGGTTAACGCAATCTCGACTAGAGTTTCGCCGATTGTATTTATGTTGCATAATTAAACTCGGAGCTCGTGCGAGAAAGAGAGAGGCCACTCGTGAATCTCGAATGGAAATAAAAATAAAAAAAAAACAGCGAAAAAACGAAAAGAAAGTTTTGAGCATTTTTTTCGTTCTTCCGAATTTCTCTCTTATTTAACGTTCCGGAGTACAATGAAATTTTGTAGTGTTTCGTCGAATGTATGTTTATGTGAATAATAATCCTTTGGCCTGTAACCGTGCAGAAACAAACGTAAAAATACAGGCTTGTCCTCTCTTCATTCCCCAATTGGCCAGGTGCATTCACGCTGCTTTCCTACACCCTTAACTCGACCGAGAGAGCGAGCGGCGTGGAGGAAAGGACGGAAAAAGTGAGCTTTCGCTCTCCCCCCTTGCAATACCGGTGGCTAATGAATAGAAATAATTTCTCGCGAAATTGTGCTTTTCGGTAGTTTTCAATTAACCCGCTCTCTCGCTCCCTCTCTCTCTCTCGTCGCTCTCTCGAAATACCTCCACCAGTTACAATAGGGCTTTAAGTTTTTATTCCTGTTGGGCATTTTTTCGACCTCCGTTCTTTCGGCCATCCCCCGGCTTTTCATCTCCCCGTATTTTCTCCTGCCTCTCTCTTTTCTCTCCCTTATATCGCCCAATGAACTGTAATTATAATTCCCATGGTCACAGCGGTTACGGAGCAAACTCTATTGCGCTCCTCGATGAAAACGATGAGTAATCCTGCAGCCTAAAAAATTTTCCTTTTTTTCCTCCAAGAATCATAACTTTTGAGAATTTTTTTCACATTATCCGCTTCCTGGTGTTCGATACATTTTTTGGTTATTAAAAAAACAGAAGTACTTGGATAAATTTGTGAGAAACGAGAATTGAGAACAGAATTAATTTTTTTGAGTATAATCCTGGGTTCAACGTTTTCTATACAGATTAACAGTATTTATAGCTTGGAATAATTTTCTTCATAAAGTATGTGTATGTACCGACATAAACATACTAACAATTAGTAACATGAGCATGACAACTTGGTCAGGAATCCGTTTTATCACGAAATTATAATTTTAATGATTTTTTAATTGAGTTGAGTAATTGACACGTTGTTCATTGTAGAATGTTGTGAGTTAAGGACTCGTCGGTCATGGTCACTATCGCGATGGGTGATCGTTGAAGGCATGCTTATGGTGAGTCGACTCAAAGCATAAATTAGATTTATATCAATAAAAACGTGTTTTCTTGTATTATGAGACGGAAATTATTCCTCACTCGCGTGGCCTGAAAACGGTGTGCGAGGCTCTTTGGCAACTTTATTTATTTTAATTTTACATGTTGGGTGCAAGTCTTACTGTCAACAATATATAATTAAATAAATATTATTTTATTAAATTTTAGTCCATTAGGAGCAGGAGAAGGCAGGTTCAGCCAGACAGGCCAGATATTCTATGCCACACAGTTAATTAAATATTATCACTTACAATTCTTTATCCCGCAATAATTTCTCGCTGTTCCTTCTTTCGTGGCCTTTTACAATTACAAATAATTTCCTTTGGTTTTCGCTCAATTTTTGACAAATTATATTTATTTCTCGATTATTTCTCTAGCGTGGTCAGATGAGGAGTCCTTGTCATTCCGAGGAGTGGGGGAAAGAGCGTGAGAGAATTTTCTAAGTCGGAAATATATATCTCTCGCTCATTAGCTTTGACAAAATTATTTCGACTTGACCTTTCGATTTCGTTCAGTGTTGATAACTTTCCTGTCTCAATTATCAGTTAATTTTTTAAATAATTCTCAATTGGAACATTTTTGAGAAAGAATCGTGTTGTCAGACATCGTGGTAATCCCGATAATATTTATTTCCCCACCAAAGCTATTTTACAAGATTTCTATCCAGGCGGCTTACGGGGTGATTTTTTTACGCGAAGTGTATGTGGAGAAGTAGCGAGAAAATCGGTATCAGCTATCGTACTTCGCTCGTCCGGACAGGCAGGATTTTTTTCTGGCTCGCTCCACCTGGAATGAGAAAGTGGTCGGAACGTCGAAAAGGCTCCTTTTGCCCACGCGTATCCTTTTTTTTCCTCGTAGATTTTTTCTCTATTTCAATGTACGACGCTCGAGCGTGAACGCGCAGGAGACACACGGAATAATAGTGGAGAGGATGAGAAAAGCAGAATGACACGGACCTCGCTCCCGTGGGATAAGACTCGCTATCCGATGCGACGAGAGCCCCCGAGCCAGGCCATCCGTCGAAATGTAAAAGCTTCCTGACAAATCGATTTCTATTATCACCGAGGCTCGTCTTGAGCCATCATTTTCTCTCTCTCTCTTTTTGGACGATTTTTCCTCGCATTGAATCCTTTTCGAGTTATTTCGATTTTTTTACATCTCAACATTATTATAGTTTGATATCTTTTATCATTTGATATGAAGACGGTTGAAATTATTTTGTCTGTTCATTAGAAAAAATTGCAAAGAATTAATTTTTCTCTTTTCGAAGTATTTTTCCAGATATTTACATTTATGTTTTCCATTTTCAATTTATTCATCAAAAATTTGAGGGCTTTACGTGATATATTTTTATTTTAATCGTTCTGGGTCTATTCACGAGGAAAAAATCGCGAAGAATTCGAAACTTTTGTCGCGGGCGTGTAAATTGCCACACGAGGATGGATCATGTTTTTTTTCTCGTTTTGTTTCTTTTCTCATCGCTCAAGCTGGGAACACTTTGCCGGTATTCTCTAGCTTTCTCGTTTCGGGTGTCCTCATTTTTGTTCTATTTTTCGGTGCTCTTTTGAGGGAGGAAGTCTGCCTCTTCATCGCGGGCAACAAAGGAGGAAAAGTCTGTCGCCGAACATGTTAGTCACACACGTTTCCTGTACATTGTGAAAGATTTGGTGGTAGGAGGAAGAGGACAGGAGCTTGTCCAGCCTTCATATACGCGAGCTATCGCGCAGTCTCAATATACGCGTTATAAAGCGAAAAATAAAGAGACAAGAGCCGGGAAAGACGGGGTTGGGGTGCCGGGTATATTCGTTCATATCCTCGGGGATCGGGTGAAATTCATTGCAAGGTAGGAGAAGAAGCTAAAAACGACGAGAGGACCGTGTAAAAACATCCGAAAAGAGTTGAGAACGGGTAAAGGAGCAAAAAGAACTGGTAGGGGGTGAAAATAAGGGGTTGAGAATGTGAGATGGATAAATGTTGCCATATAGGAAAAGAGAAACGAATGCTGAAGGCTGGATTTTTGAGAACGGTGATATTTGAGAAAAGAGACGGATTTTCCTGGTTAGATGTACGCGGTCGTAGTACATGACGCCACCGCCAGAGCGCGCTGACTGTAAGAACGACAGAGACGCCAGATTTTCGTCGAGAGAAGTTCATATACGTATATTTTAATGTCAGGAGGAATGGAGAGTCAGCAGACACGTCCTGGGCGAAGGAAGCCGAATATGAAAATAATAATAGCCGAGCTTTGCCCACGGCCACGAGTGTCACACCGGAAATCCTGGGCGATGCCTTCAGAAAGTGCATGCTCACAGAAAATCGCATACCCTCAAACTTTTATATTCATGACGTCACGCTGCAACTGCGAATCTAAAATATTCATGTTTTCACATTTATCGTGTACGTTTAATCATTTTTATATCAAGTTTTCGGTTTTTATTTGTGATTCTTTGAAAATTGAAAAGTTTAGAAAGCGTAGGAAACTGTTTTCTACCCTTTCTTATTGCATAATTGCAGAAACTTTTTGTGTTATAAAACATCAGAACGTATTTGTTAATAAACTTGTTAGGGAGTTAACTATTTAAAATTCAAGGTATACAACACATAAAAATTTACATAATTTGCATACATTTTAACATTAAGACTCAGAAAATAACAAAATTGTGGTGAAATCAGATCTAAGGATATTAAAAAGTCATTGTCAGAAGTGCTAAAGTGTAAAATCTAAAAACACATCACAAATATGTATGTAAAAGAAAACTTCAATTATCTTTGTTAGTTTGGGAATTATTCTTAATGAAAAATTTAAGTTTATACTTGCGACTTCATAGTAAAATGCAAAGATATTTCGGATTTAATTCGAATATCTCAAACTTTTATGAACCAGAAGACTTTTTTACAAATAAAAAAGTAAATGGCATTAAAAAAGATTCTGAACGGAACGTCCCGTGGATGTTTTTATATACCTTGAAATCAATTTCATCCAGAATCCTGTGAGTCGTCACCCGTTCCAATCCTTGCCAGTCTCGCATCCGTGAATTATTTTCGGGAAGAGGTGTCCTACAAGCAGTGACGCACGAATGCCGTGAATATGAGAATGATAAGAAGGGGAAAGAGTCTTCGGGCTCGCGTTTGAGGACGAAACGCGGAAGGGGTTGAGAACGAAAAAAGTGCAAAAATATCGCGAAACGCCAGGAGATCCTCGGCCCGCCCTGGGCTTCGCGCGATCGGGACAAGGTGCAGTATTTTTTCCATTATATACGTGTGTACGCGCGTAGAGACGTCACGTGACATGACGAAATTCGGGTTCTTTTGCTTTTCCCGCCTATTCCCTCGAACCATTTCATTCCGCACGGCTCGTGTACGAGAAATCTGCAGACGGCAAATCTCTCACACCGCCTTCACTGTCTTGGATATATTGAAACTCGGTGTGTGCATCCGCCGAATTTTCGCTTCGAACTATCCCCTTGAGCCAAGAGAAACGAGCTCGATCTCCCCATTTTTTCTCACACAACTGTAATCGGTGTATTATTTAATAAAAATTAGTAAAAAATGGAAATGAATTCAAAATTAATATATGAAGGATGGAGTGCAAATATATCATTGAATTCACATAATTGTTTATTAAAAAAGCGATCTACGAGTAAATTAAATACAAAAAATAAATACGAATAAATTTAACTGCAGAGAAACTCATTCTCTTGAATTTCTCGAAAAATGTAATTAATATTTTATTTGATAGATGTTAATAAAACGATTTAATTTGAACTCGAATCGTTATGCAAATAAGTTCAAGTTCTTTAATATATTTATTGATGGAAAAGCAATTGAATAAATCAAACTTCTGTTTGCTCTTTAAAATTTGATGGCGAATTGTGTATACAAACATTTTTTTAGAATGTATCGATGGATTGTAATTTCTTTGAAAAATCAAGGTAAATATCGACTTTTCAATTAGAGGCAACATTAAAAATGAAATTGCACTCGGGGAGGATATTTTGTGTCTCTTATTCGATACAAGGGATGAAATTAGTAATTAGAGTTGAATCGATCCTCGGTGACCTCCACTGAGATTTTGAGATTTTATTTATACTTTTGTTAAAGAAGGTGATTGCGGATGAGAGTGGAGAGAGGATACTCTGGAACGTATTGATAAAATGGATAATACGCTCCGACTATTTGTAAATTCGTTTCTCATTCAGTACTTTTGGCCTGTCCTACTTTCTTCCAATTCATTATGCATGCAATGACAAAATGTTGGATATGTTCGCATGTATGCCGTGTCAACTCGGTATGTACCAAATATTTCATATCAACCGATACTATAAATGGAATTTATTGGACCTGTTGGTGGTTATAACGTTTCACTTGACATTAACCACGGTTGTATCAAATATTCTCTCTGAGATTTTGCAAATCTTTTCTCGAAACTCAAAAAAAGATTTCGACTGTTTTCATTTTTTCCGAGTACTCGGAAATAAATAATTGAATTCATTAATAAAATTTGAACAGAAATTATAATCAATTAGGAAGGGATCAATTTTATCAATTTGTAAATTTCATATTTAGAATTATTTGGAATATTAAAGGTAGGATTCGAACGAATCTCATTAAGCTTCCAATGATGTAAATACGAAAATTTAACTGATCGTGATTGCTTGAAATATTTGTAATTAAGTAGCTAATTACAAGTAACTAAGGAATGCGAGCTTAAATGATACGTAAATACTCGGGGATATTGCTAAAATTTATTTGTGAACAATCGATTGTGAATTTTCACCACAAATATTTGATTTTCATTTCTGACAAATGCGAACCACACTTTTGTCGTCCATCAGTTGGAAAATATATCTACATATAGAAAATAAAAAAATTATATTTTTTACGTTGTTTCTGACTGTACAACGTTGGTGATTAACGAGAATATTCTTTCTCTCCCTTTGAGTTTTGCGATTTGCAAAATTAAAAAAATCGTCAAGTTTCAATGTGATTTCATATTTTATCTTGTTATTCTCTCCAGGTCCTCTCCAGCGTACTTGAAACATGAAACGTCGCATCAGCGGGAAATATAATTTTCCATCGATGTCATAGGAATTCATTAATTCTGCTTTGATTTACAATCCGCATTTCGTTCGACAAAACATTCCTTTACCATTCTCTACCAATGTTTCCCTTTTTTAACGAAATTACGGAGCAAAATTTTTTTTTGTTAACACTCCCTTTGTCATGAATCGTTCCTCCTAGGCATCAGATGTATTTTTTAAATTAACTCAATTAGAATACAATTTGTCTATTTGAGCCATATTACGTTTTAAAAAATAACTATGTTAAGAATAATAAACAAGACTTATTCGACAAACGGTTTATTTGTTATTAGAATTTTTCAAGTAAAATGAGTCGATATAATGGAAACAGGATCTGACGAAAGCGGAAATGATGTACTGGTGTGTACACGAGAATAAAAAAATTCGATGCTTTTTGGCTCGTCAATCAGTTCATATGTACGAACTGTTTGGTATGTTTATGTAAACATACCAAGCGCAAATGGTGGAGTACAGAAAATAAAAAAAAAGGCAACGAAAGAAAAACATTCCTCAACGTTTTTCTTTTTAGCCCTTCATTCGACTTTTCATTTTAACATTTCACTGTGCCCGGACGCTTTCACGCAACAACTAATGCCCGAGCTTTCACAAACTCTTTCTTCCCCCGCTTTAGCCCCGAGCCATCACTTGTTTGTTTGTGAATTTTTTGCTTCACGACTCGTCGAATATGCATTACACGATCCCATTCGCGTACATATATATTTATGCCTTTACACGTATACATGCGAACGCAGACGCAAAATTGCATACGTCATGATGCAGCTTGCACTCGCCCTTGTTTTCTCCATTGTCAAAAAATTCTCTCGTTTTCTTCCTCATCCACCTCCTCCCCTGTCGCTCGCAGATTTCATGAACAGTAGTTTCGAGTGAGACAAAGACAAATATTTATCGAATATAATAGAGGAAGAGTCGAGCATTCTTTTCCTATTAAATTGAAAAAAAACGTACCCTCGTTAATAAAAAAAAAGATTTGACAACTTTACATCATCATTTTTTTTCACACACGGTTTTGTTTGCTATTTTTATATAAATTGTTTTTGTTTCTTAAAACTATTGACACCTTCGCTTTTTTAATTAAAATGAAACAAAAGTGATGCAGAAAGTGAGTTTTTGACTTCGAGCAAAACAATTTAAACGGATATTCATTGTAGTCAGTTAATTAGTTATTTTTTAATCTGTTCGTCTGCTTTGGGCTTTCACAAAACCCGATTCCATATTATCCCTTTTCTTTTTTGTCCCCTAACATCCCCGCATTGCATCTGCAGCCGACTTACGCCCTAACCTGTATCGCATTCGCACATATTCGCACATGGGTACGGGAAAACTGCAGAAAACCCGTACCGAAATATTCGTTGATATCTTTCCTGGATGTTTCGAAGTTGTCAAACCTCAAAAAACCCAGAAATAATAGACTCCCGCTCAGCGTTGACCCGTAAGTCGAAGCGACTTAAGCGGTCACCCATCCAAGTAATGGCCGCGCCCAACGGCAGCTAATCTTGTGGGACCGCCAAAACTCAACATCGACTATGGGTCCACGACTGTCGGTAAACATTCATTGTAGTTTGTTAGTTAGTTGATTTTCCTTTCGTACAACTTTTTAGTCTTAATAACGATATCGCCCTTCCAGAACAGTATATATATGCCACATAGCTTTTCCAGTATTCCTGTGTTTCCTTTATCCCCCAATTTCTTTGTGTCTGCAGCCGACTTACGACTTAACCTGAATCCCATTCGCACATGTTTACACATGGGCACGGGAGAACTGCAGAAAATCTGTACCGATACATTCAGTGATGTCCTTTCTGGATTTTCCGAAGTTGTCAACCGCCGGAAAACTCAGAATAAACCACCTCCCGCTCAGCACCGACCCATCAGTCGATGAAAATTAGGCGGTCACCCATCCAAGTACTGACCGCGCCGAATGGCAGTTTAACTTGTGGGACCACTAGAACCCAACATCGGCCATAGGTCCGCAATTGTCAATAAACATTCATTGTATTATAAAACAAATCTCATGAAAACTGAAGTTCATTACTTCAATGACAAAAAATGGTATTCCTAAACACTTGTAAAGTTTTTAATAGAAATAAACGAACATATCTCAAAGAGTTCATTTTTGATTTATGTTAAAAACTTTCAAAAAATAGTTCAGTGGAATAAAGTAAGCCGGGGTAGGGGTTGAAGGGGAAGGATGAGGAGAGCAGTGCGGGCAAACGAAGAGAAGCACGCGATGACGTGATTGTATCGATTATCAAACAAATATGATGCGCCCACCCCCTCAGCGTTTCTGACTGCATAGCGATCCGCATCGGGCCTTCAACAAGTTTCACTGCCGGGAAAACACACGAAAAACGATACGGCCGGGAGAAAGCGGAAACAACGAGAAAAAAGAGCTGAAAGCTCATCTGGCATTGTGATATGAAATCGGGCGCGATATGCAGAAATTTCATTCAATTTATTAGACGCGTTTCAAAATGTATCACGAGTAAAGACGCGCTTCGTATGTACGTCAAATTAGGAGAAACGAGTGGTTTCGGGGATGTGTGCACGGACGTGCGGGACTCGACGTGAGCAGAAGCAAGCGGCGAGGCATAACAAGCAAAAAAGGATCTCGGGAGCGCGCTAACGAAGTGCCGGACGCTCGGATGGGTAACTTGCCCTCTTCCTCTCTCTTTCCACAAACTCGCGCTCGCTTTGTCTTCTGTTTGCACAACTCTTTGTTCCAGAAGCCACGCGCTTCTCCTTTATATCTGTGCACGGATTTTGGATACCCGGTGAATGGGAAACGTACTCGCTGGAAAAAGGATACGAAGATCTCGTCGGAACGGATGACCAGAGAAAGACGGAGATAACGCCGTGAATTTCGTAGGCGAACTCGGCGCGAGCCAACGGATGACAAACGTCAAAAGTATAGAATGCTTTCAACTAATTCGATCTTCCATATAACCCTTTCCCTATGAGTAAGTTCTCTTTTTCTCTCCCTATCTTCTTTTTTCCCGTTTAATCCTGCTGTTTCCATATGCATAATAGCGTTAGCTTTCATTAGCAATCAGAGACGGTCAACGAGAGTTTATACGTCCGGCGTAACAATTACGAGGAAAGGGATCTCCTTCTCTCTTCGATCCAGCTTTGTTTACCGGAATTCGACACGTCAACCCTTCTCATATTTTCTTTTGCAATTCACTCTAAATTTTTGCGAGTATATACTTTTAATCGTGATTTTTTTCAGCATGCCCGACTAGAATGTTACGAGTGGTCCCGATAGGGTCTATTGGGATCTGGCAAAAGTCAATATGACATCTGGTGGCAAAAAATCCAACTAGCGTAACGGTGCAAAGACAATAGGAAACCACAATCATTATAATCATTATTACATCCTTATCGTCGTCATTAGGCCGAACTCCGTTCCCATGTCAGATTTCAGTATGACATATCAACCTGATTTTGCGTCAGGTCTTGATCAAAGTACCTTGATAAGAGGTAATATTTTAAATAAAGTGTAACAAGTAGGCAAATGTGGAGTGTTGTGGGATGGCGTAATGATGAGGCCTTTTTGAATTGTAAAAATTACAAATCGATAAATTATTGCAAAGGATACAATTTCTTAAAATTCTTACTAATTTGATCATTCTGTGCTTTAAGATATTTTTAGGGATGATAGAGGAGGATGAAGGAAGAATGATCTACATCCAAGAGTGGGAGAAGCGGTATGTAAGCCAGGCTTTTAGCTCAGTTTTCAATGGTTCCCATTATGGATGGATTGACTCCAGAAGAAATGAAGACCTTCCGCTTTGGTCCACCATGCTTCGTTGATTATAGTGATGCCATTGAGAAGAATTTTGGACATGTTTCACCAGATGCCATCTACGATTTTCTTTCCGACATATCTAACTTTGAAGAGAATTTGGAAAACTTGAAACGTAAACGAAGAGATGATGATATAGTGAACAGTGTATTGCACATTGTGACCGTTCAAGCCGATCAAATATTATTTCTACGAGCTGACTCAAAATATTCAACTGATTCAACAACTTCCGAGTGAAGTTCTTGCAACGCAACTGGCACCGCTTCAGTTACTTCATCATTCAATTTGGTTATTTATACCAATCGAAGCAATTTTTCAATGACTTCAATAACCAAAATCATGAATGAGCTTACAGAGCTTATCGAAGATAACATGGTTACGCTAAAACATTAAGTCATGTTGATCTGATCAAGTCCTTACGTCACGAGGTCCAAAATGAAATGCTATTAATCAGATAACGGTATAATACAGTTAAAGAATTGAAAAGATTTTAAAGTGTGATCTCTTTGAGGCTAGTCCATAAAACATATTACTTGTTGTTGACCTACTGATAAGGTCCTCGGGGTGATGTTGATGTTGAAAGGTCATGAGAATAATTAGTTTATTTTCCGAGCAAATAACAAAGTTCGATTTCGCACGATATAGAACACTTAAACATCACCTGAAGTCACCCCAGGATAACCATGGGAACATCCAAACGAGCAAACATCGAAAAACAATAATATTTACGAAATAACGATTTGCGACAAAGTCAAAGCATTGTGGACAATGTAGCTGGAGAATGCATTGGATGAAATGCTGTTTGTTTCGCAAAACTGTAGAATTCAGGTTTTTCACGATGAATGATACATTGTTTGTGCATGGTGGTGGAGAAGAGAGAAAAGTTGGTGAACTGTCAGGGACGGAAAGTCAGGAGGAAGTACGAGTCGTAGGGGACGAGCGAGAGGAGCGCGTTTGAACGTTAAAGCGTGATGAGCTCTCTTGCGTGCGCGTATTTATACGAGGCCCGAGGGCTTTATTGTGTAAAGCAAACATAGAGAAAGTGCAGTTTTGTTTCGAGTTGCATATTGCCGATCCCCCGGCTTCGATTTTCCCGCTCTTTGCCTCCTCCCGCGTTCTCGTCGCTGTCTGCACAAAACAGGAAAGTATCGAGACGTCGTGCGCTTTCGTTCCAATTATTGTGTATACACCTTTGCTACCCGCGTTCTGGCATCGTTATCGGCAAACGCGAGGGGAAGAGGTCGACGTGCACGCACTTTGTGAATGTTTAGATTCTCGACCCCTCGACTATTCTCCGTTCCTCCACTCTCTTCACCCCTCTTGCCTGTTCCTTATAAAAGCTTCAACAAAACAATGCACCCAGGCGAAAGCTTCGACGAGCGCACACTCGCACTCGAGACCTTTCCTCTCTTTCACGTGTTCGAACTATCGAGCACCCGTGCACTTGTTCCCGGACATTGAATTTTCTTCGCCATCGACACTTGTCGCCCTTTCCGATCAGTCGCTCGCCAGCGCTTTCACATCATTTCATTCCTAATTTTCTTCTTTTCGCATCGATTTTTTTACTATATTGTTATTTCGATATTACTACTGTTGAAATATGGCAAAAATAATCTTTTATAATAAGAGAATATAAGTAAGAATATTAGTTATATTATTGAAGAGTATGTGTTATATATGAAGCGAGAATTACATTAGTAAAATAAAATATACATAAGAGTATATATAAGAAGTCGTTTTGGGTCTGCTTTGTTCTGGAAGCATACGTGACTCTTTTCTCCTGCACTCCAGTCTCACTTCTTCGACAACTCTCAATAGAACAAGAAGTCGGAATAAAAAGATATTGCTCTACATTAATAAGACGCTGTATTTTATTCATTAAACCGATCCCATAATCCAATAACTACGAACAGTGCAACCGTTTTTTTGTTTTCTAGATTCAGAAAACTTAATTCCAATAAATTTTTGTCAATATTATCATAATGCTGTGAAAGGTTCAAAAATGAGACTCACTAGATAGTAATTACGGCTTAAAAAGACTATTTTAAGATAAAATAATTTTTAGTGGCGGTAATTAAGGTGGTGTTTAACCCATACGAGTGCGAGAGGGATAGATGCAAAACGGATTTTCTTAGAGATTTTTTATATTTTAGAGAAAAGAAGAGAATCACATTATCCTTTGATGGAAAGAGAACGATTCTTTTTTTTTCTTCAAAAATTATTTATTTTCAGAGAAAATAGTTATCTAACAGAATAAAAATAAAAATTAATAAAATGGAAAATACTTTGAATCATCAAAGCAGAAAATAATTAGTAATAATCAGAATCACGTGTTAGAGCCTTGAATGACTTTTTGAAGATGGAAAACGGTATAAATAATTGGATACGTATAAAAGTCAAATTTATAATGGATTCATGTCTATTTTTTTGTTTATTGCTCTATATAATTTTCTTACACAATTTTCTTCGTACATTCATTTGATTGTTATTCACAAGAAACAAGGGGTTGAAGAGATTTTATGTCGGAGGTGAGATCTCGATTTTCTTGGCGTTATTTCGAGGGCCTAAATTTTCTGGAAGTGGAAAGAGAATGAAGGTGGAGGAGATAATTTCCCGACATTAAAAATGATATCAGAGTGGAGGATGCGAAAATTCCTCGAGTGTATTCCTGCGTGTAGTTTCGTTGCTGGCTGAGCATGAGGGTGGGAGGAAGAGAGAAGTTCGGCTAAACTGCGGCGTGTGATAGCGAGGAGAATGAACGCCCGAGGGGCTTGGAAAATGCTCGTGTTCCGTTTTTGCTCGACGTGCCGCGAGTATACACGCTTGTTTCGCGTGTTCCCGGCATCATTGAGAGAGGTTAAAACCGGCAAGAAAAGTTCCTGTATAAACAGAAGTTGCTTAAGTACATTACAAACCGTAATGGTAAATCGGCGCTGCTTTTTCGCGAAAGGGTGGAAATCTCACCCCCCAGACACGATTTTCAAATCCTCCCACACTCTTTGCTCCTTCTCCCCTGATATCTTGACTCTTCCGATGAGAAAAGACCCTTCCGACCGGTTGACATTTATTATGCTACGTTGTTGCGAGAAAATTGCGTTTTTTTCTCTCCTCAAAGTCGTAGCTATAGCTCGCGGCTACGTTAATTTCCATCCCGAAAATCAACCCCGAATTTCCTTTCCAAACACTCGAAATTCATCATGGACAAGATTACCAAATTTGCCCCAAATAATAAATAATCGTTCTATGGAAGTATAAAATACTGTCTAGCAATTTATTTCTTAAATCTGATCCGGCGCTCGCCAGGCCTGATCAGCGCCGAATCAGGACTGGCGAGGGCCGGATCAGCGCCGGGTGTAACGCGAAAAAATTTCTACTCGGGAAATGACTATGCCATAATCAAAAAATTGTACAGCAGTTTAAAATAACCATAACATTTTATTCTACACCAAAATTGATTTAGATATGAATAATAAAATGTCTCAAATAAAATGGTCTATCAATTTTTGGCAATGGTCCGAGTCGAAGATTTCTGATGCAACTTTCAAAACGATAAAGCTTCGATAAACACGATCACGATTTCCCTGTATTTTCAAGAAAATATTTTCCCCTTTCTATTTTCTCTTTCTAAACTGTCGCGGAGCAATATGAATTAAATAATTGAAAAAATATTTAATTCAAATAAAAAATGTTTCAATAAAGATTCCTGATGCATCCTGCAACTCTCAAAACGTTAACGTTTCGCAGAGAGCGTTCGTAAGTGCCCTCCCCGTTTCGCGAAAACATTTTTTCCCCTTATTTTCCTTTTCTTTATTGTCGTAACGTGTGGAGCCTCTTTTTATACGGGAGCAAAATCGTGCTCTCGCGGCCGTACGTTCGCTTATATATGAAAAGTCGTATAGATACCGCGCGTCCACGTGTGTATAGTTGCAGAAGGGCGGAGGAGAGGGGGTACAAAGGTGATTGCAAGAGGGTTGCGGCATGTTGCACGATCGTAAACACTTTACATATTCCTCCCTCGACTCCCCTCACTTCATCCCTTATCCTCTGAGCCTCTCATTCTCTCCCTCTCCGTCTCTCTTTCGCGCTTTTCTTCCCTCGATGAACTCTTTTCCTCTCTTTCGCGCTCTCTTTCCTGTTCTCTCGCTTTCGTGTTGCGCCGCGCCTCTCTCATATACTATAACGCTTTGCAATTATCTAAAATCGATTGTGAGAGCTCTGAGAGCCATAAGAACCGTTGCCCTCATCGCTACCCCGTGTATACTTTCTATTCTTTCTATATTGCGTAATAATAATATTTTTTCTCTCATCCCTCCACTTCTGGACTCCTCCAGCCTCGCGCGACAATTTTTTCTTCCTTTTATCGCGCAACGATATTTTGACTTTTTGTTTTTTGTCTCGTTTGGTTTGGTCTTAAATTAGGAATAATCTTTTGTTTTTCTACAAAATATGATTAATGAATTTGAAACAAAATTAAAATATGAAAAAAGTGAGTGAAAATATTTGGTCCCGGTTCATTGATAAAAAAAATCATGATCAATATTATGCAAAAAGTTTTCAATTTATATGGTGTGACTTTTCAGATTGGTATTATTTTCTAACTATCAATAAATTTGGAATAAAAAATAAAAATTGATTGGAAAAAATTGTCTAATAAATATCTAATCGTAATTCATCAATCAACAACGAGTAATAACTAAAATCTTTGGACTCTTTGTTTCAAAATATGAGAAAATGTACGATTTTCTACCAAAAAATCAAAACAAAATAAAATTCTAAAAATCTAAAAAAAGGAATAACATTTTATTTGATCTGTTAAAAATACGAGAAAAATGATAAATATGCACCATGTCCCATTTATTGTGAGAAGTTTTGCAAAAAATCACGGAACGAGATGCAATAGCTTAAAAAACAAGTAAAAATTGATACTTTGGTAAAAATTAGTAAAAACGTTGAATCCCGGTTTAGCGGTAAAAAATATGGAAAATTGGCGTTTGCGAGGCCAAGGGATAAAATGAATGTCGAAATGAGAGCTCGTAGCGCGATATTATGGGGAAAGTGCGCGTACGGCAATGTCTTCTTCCCTCAGCAGCCGTTATATTTGATTGGGCGATTCTTGCGTTTGTGTAAGAAGACGCTTTTTCTTCTCTCTCTCTCTCGTTCTCTCATCAGGATCATCCTTGCGGCCCTTTCGCTTCTTCGGCGTCCTTCTTGCTTTTTCTCATCGCTTTCGCAGCCACGTTTTGCAACAGAAATGCTGGTTAAATAATATCACGCGAGCTTCCGACCGTAATTATCTCGCTCCGAGATTTTCTGGTTTTCCGCGTGGCTCGGGACGCAAAAAGGGAGGCAAAAAGCCAGAGAGACTTTTCTGTGTGTTACCGCACCGTTTCGCACGCTCGTATGTGCCTGAGGAAACGGAGGATGAGCAAACCACGCGAGCTACAAAAGAGACAAGAAATGCTCAAAAAGGGTAACCGCGCATTTTCAGATTAAACATTGATCCTTTACGAATTTCGAATATTTATGAACATTTTGTATAATTTTCCGACAAAGCTATCAGGAACCACGA
The DNA here is from genome assembly GCA_030522605.1 of Cremastinae sp. B BG-2022a. NCBI lineage: Eukaryota > Metazoa > Arthropoda > Insecta > Hymenoptera > Ichneumonidae > Cremastinae sp. B BG-2022a. The sequence continues at coordinate 15,656 of JAPYYX010001184.1, read as the reverse complement.
TAAAAATCGCAAGTGCACGTATGAAATAATAATTTCAATTGCTTAAGGATGTTTGCCCGAAATAGCAAATTCACTCGTGCAAATTGAATTTAAAATAAATATAGTTTAAAAAACAAAAAAACACGCTATATGTACCGTACTAAAAATGATAATAATTTAATAATTAATTTTTATTTGTTACCATATATTTATTTCACCGTCGCTGATACTTTAACTCGATTGTAGACTAAACGCAACCGTATATTTCTTATTCAATATGTGATGCATGATAAGTAGGCTTTATTAGTGATACTCGACACTTCTTATAAGTCCAGTGACTAAATCAAAAAGCGTCAAGCGCTTTGTCCGAATGATTTTAAAGTTCCCAAATCTACACAACCGGAAAACGCTCCATCCTTAGGCCTGTGAGAACATAGAAACGTACTAGTCTCTATGTGTGAGAGAGAAAAATAATAAAATCAGGTACTAACCAGTATTTATAATAAATTTTGTTATTCTGCTTTCCTATTCACAATTCATTTTAAGGTAGTTCTATAGTTTTTTCGATTTCTTAGGATTTTCTTGAAAATTTGCACAAGCCTTCTTTGATATGACCTACATACGCGTACCAAATTTCAAGAGGTTTTACCACGTACATATTGGGATATTTATTGTTGAAAATCGCAATTTTTAGTTCTCTCTCATAAGAGCCCATGTTAAAGTTGCGATTTTAAATCCTTAATATCTTGACTTCCAGATGGTGAAACTTCGAAGAAGGTTCCTTTAGTTTTCTAAAAGAATTGGAAGATTCATTTTGTATACGTACGTAGCAGCTCAAGGTCATGTTAGATAACCTTGATTTTTGAATATGTTGCTCTTGAACCAATTTGCAACAACTTTCCTTAATAAACATAAGCTCAAAAACCGCATGATACAGAGATAAACTATGACAAAATTCATTGATTTGACGGCACCTAGAGAACTACCTTAATCAATAAAAAATTTATTTATCATTGCTATGTTATATAACAATCAGTTTAGCAAAATTATTAGATGTACTAATGTGGAATTGACTGGGCATACATCCTTAATGACCAATTCAACTATTAATCTTCTATGAAGATTGTCATCGATGAAGACTCTGTGAATCATAGAGACTGATTTAATTGATTAATTTTTCAAGCTTCTCGTTTATGAATGATTTTCCTCAAATCAGGATCTTCTAAGATATTTACTCATTTCGATCTTACATTCTGATACATTTGCAACAGAACCAAAGGTATGTGGAACGATTATAAAATCAAGAATTATTAAAAAGTGGATGAGGTTCCGCGATATTTGGAGGAGCCGCAATTTTCGCTTGTGGTCTTTCTCGTTTCATAGCGATTTGGGAATTGCGGTAGCAAGAATATTTCGAGACTTATCCGGAAAAGAGGATCGCGAACCCCAGAAAATCCCGAGGAAAGTGGAGGATCGAATCGGAGGGCGAGAGAGGGCCGAAATTCACGTCATAAGAAAAGCGAAAAGCCTGTGGGAGAGGAAAACAGCGAGGTATAAGGCGCACCCTTGCAAACAACTGGCGCGTTAAAGCGTAATGGCTCTGGATGCTGATGGCCTCGCCGCTGCGGTTTTCAACTTTTACGCCCGAATTACGAGTTTTCAACTATTTTTACGACAGTTGTTTCAATTATTTCACCAATTTGCAATTAAAAGCCCTCAAACGACGAGGAAAAAGCGCGAGGAACGGGATTTTGACTCGTGAAAATTTCGAATCCGCGAAAACTTCACCCTTGACCTCTTTGCTTTCTATATACAAAGAAATTGCAAGCTTCTTGCTCTCACCCCGCGTTTGCGCGTTCCGCTCGACGAAAATAAAGCTCATCCGTGAGCCCTTTTATATCGTCACTTAAAAACTTTATTGCACCGATAATTTCGTTATTAGCCAATTAACAGTAACGAGAAAGTGCCAAAGTTTCTGGTTATACCGAATTTTAAAAAATCCAATGGATGTAAATTCGTATTTGGATGAAGCAACTCGAGAAGTTTACGGTTTTTTAATTTCACGATACTTTTGATTCTTCGATTGTAATGCAGTCAGTATAAGAATTGAAGTTTCTAAATAGATTTTGCTTACATTTTGTGAAAAAAATTTTAATGCAAAAAATAATTGTTATTGGTCAATATATTTTTGATAAGTCAGTAACATTACGGAAACGAATTTAAAGACGAATGGTAGGTACAATCCATGTCAAAAGTATGTTCAGAACGAAAATTTGCGAATTTTTGATTTTCTAGTCTTTTGAAAGGGTTCGGAATTTTTTGTGTATTAGCTACAACAGCGATTAATAACTTCTGATTATTATTAACTAAACCATTTTAACAATTAGCATTTGTTTAAACAATTCAAATAGAAAATTTCAGTGAAATGCTTTCAAATCTTTGAGTTAGCATTGAACACTCATATGAAGCATATAAAAAAAATTTTACGGAGATGCTACCTTTTTTTGTTCATGTTTCGAACCTTTATATGAATTTTTCCATAAGAGAGAATGTTAAATTTTAAAAGTTTGAAAGTTCATAGCTTTAAAACCACTTAGTGAATCAGTCTCAAATTTGGCACAACGATTTTTTAGCCGTTTTCAAACAAACGTAGAAAATTTTGACTTTTTCTTACCATTTTCAAAATAGATCAAATTCTTCCTTAAAGCTCAATTTCTCGAGAAACGTTGATGATGCCAACGGGCCATAATAACCACGAGTCTGTAGTGTTATTTATTTGACGGTTGATAATCACGCTGGTTCTCTGTTTAAACTCAAAAGTGATTTTCTAGAAATATCGATCAAATTATTTGTTTCGAGAATTTTCTATATGCGTCGCGATACCGAGAAAATATATTTACAAATATGTACGATATTCACAATTATTAAATAAGACAAATGGAAAAAAGAAGCAAGTGGGAACGATGGGAGTTTCTACAGAATAATCGATATTGCGAGCAAAAAACAAAGTGCGAACACATGAAAACGAAATGGTACGAAAGGTCAAGAAGCTAAACAAATGGTCTAAATAGAAATATACTTCTAAAATATATGTGGACACTTCAAGCTATTTTTAATAAAAACAAAAAAACACTGTAACTTCCTACGCATATATCTATTCACATATAAGGGCAAGAGTGTCAAATATCATAAGCTAAAGTAATACTCTGAACTGAGCTCTGAGCCCACACTAGTTTGTAACTTATGCATGTGATGAAGTATCATTCCCTTTATCTAAAAGGTGCGCGTACAAAACATCGACGCGACGATAAGTGTCTAAAAATAACTTGATTACCCTCTGTCCTCCACAACTGGCGTTTTACCTCAACGGTGTATTAAAAATAAAAATTCACGCCCGAAATATCAACATCAGGTGATGATAAGAGTGTTTTTCGAAACAAACTGGTTTTATTCTACAAAAAAAAAATTCAACTCCGAAACCAAAAAAAAGATACGAAATTCGACATAACATCATGCGTCAATGAAAACAAACTGTCAGGACCCCACATTGTTACGTTTAATCCTGTACATTAGACTTTTCCAGCAATTATGTTACTCTTTGGCGTTTTACCTCAACGCTGTATAAAAAATAAAAATTCACGCCCGAAAAATATCAACATCAGGTGATGATAAGAGTGTTTTTCGAAACGAGCTCTATTCTACAAAAAAAAATTCAACTCCAAAACAACCAAAAAAAAGATACGAAAAATTTGACATAACATCATGCGTCAATGAAAACAAACTGTCAGGACCCCGCATTGTTACGTTTAACCCTGTACATTAGACTTTTCCAGCAATTATGTTACTCTTCCGCATACACAAGGGTTGAAAATACGCTACGTCGAGTTATCTAGAACTACACAAACGTACTTTGAAATGCCTCCGGAATGAGAAGCGACGTTCCAGGAGAGAAAGAGAGAGGTACCAAGTCGAATATGGAGAAAAAGAGAGAGAGAGCGCGAATGCGTCACGAAAAGCCCTGATAATTAGGGTGTGCCAGTGACAAACGATTGGCACGATCACGTACGTGTTGGTGAGCTCCGTACAGACGTACAAACACGCGAAATAATGAGAGGGTTTGCATTTATATACTACACACATATCTACATATATAACGTTTTCCCTCGCCCATTCGACTCGTCTCGGTCTATCCCTTTAAATCGTTCGTACTGCATTATACACGTTGTTATATCACCGTTTAAACACACGACGTCTCTGCACCATTCCACATCCACAGGAACAATTTTACAGGCATAGAAACAAATTTACAGGCACAAACAATTTGACGCCCACACAGAGGATGTGCTGCAGGTACGTTTGCACACTAAATGTAACGCACGTAGGTACGAAGGGTAATAATAGCTGAGGTGTGTAAACACACAGATACAACGGTACGGTTAATGTTTAGGAGGAGTCTCTATCTCTGTCTTCATCTTTCTCTTTGTCTCTTTCTCTCTTCTTCACCCTCGATATCCACGTATGTGGTGCCATAATGCGTATTTTCCAACCGTAAGTGTGTGTACCCTCCCGCGTTCGTGTCCGTGCAAAGAGCTATGGCGTTATTACTCAAATGCATAATTGTAGCTCGTAATAGCGCCCGCCAACAAATATGCCTACAATTAGAAGACTCCTCCTGTCCCGCGAATCAAGCTCGTTTATTTCCGACGAATTTATCTCTGTGTGCGTATGTGTAAAATTGATATCGCTCGAATAGGAGCTTTTCTCTCACGTTATCTATCTTTCTCTCTCTCTCTCTCTCTTGTTTCCACCTTTCTCGACTCTTTTCACTTTTGAACGTTTCAGAATAGAAGCAGAAGGTGTTCCTCTCGCTAAGGGCCGCATAAACCTCTATACCCGCCTCAAAACCACACGTAATAACGCGCCTTCAAGGCGATCCAATCTTTCTCTCGCTCTCTCGCTCCGTCTGTTAATAATTCTTCTCTTTCCGCCCCCGCGATTCCACTCGTGTTTTGCCCTTGCCCATTCGTTATGCCTCTGTTCTTTTTTTCCCTTTCCATCCTTTTCCATCCCCCCCTCCGCGTAACGAGCCAATGGCCACTTATTATCGGGCAAACAAGCTAACAATTTCGACAAATTTCAACCCCCCCACCGAGGAGGCAGTCTTCGCTAACTCCTTGCCAAATCATTTTGCCAAATTGCTTCTAAAACGCATTTTTGCGTCACGATAGACAATACGAAGCTACCAATCTCGGAATGAAATTGAACCGTTATTTTTGTCCGAGTTTTATTCTACCCCGTCGAAGCTCTGCCAACTTTGGACCTCGGGAATTTTTCATTCGCGATGTTCGAATATATATTCGTCTCGGGTCAGGTGCGAATGAAAAATAAAATAAAATAATTAACGTCGGTTTGTCAATTCGTTCGACGCGATAACACGCTTCCGTACTTTTTTTTCCTCCACCTCGAAGAAACATCGGAAAGAACGAAATTGGGTCGATTAAGGCGAGAAATAAAAAACTCATGCGATCTGGAAAACAGAGAGCAAAAACGAAAGAGCGAATAGCCCAGATTTCTATTTTTGATTACATCGGTTTTATTTTAGCAAGGCCAAGTCAACAACGACGGCTGATTAATTTCCGATCAATTCTTACGTCTTCTTATCCGTATCTTATGAATTAATCTGAGAAAAAAAGTGCGAGAACGAAAAACACCGAGATCAGCTTCTGGGACGTTGGAAGATTAATCGAACGGGTTCATTAGTCAACGGCGAGGAAATTGCCCAGGTGAAGCGTCAACTTATCCAACCTCGATAAATTCTCGTCCGCCTTTCTTTCCTCGCTCTCGAAACAAATTGCGCGAAAAGCGGATTATTATTTTCATTATTGTTATTATTGCGATGACCCGTGGTAAATTATTCATCAAAGTGCCAAAATAAAGTCAACCGGCGAGATCTAGAGTGTGTTGCGGCGAGATTTGTGTTGCAATATTCGCCTTCTACCGCTTGTTCTTTGCCCAGGCACGGAGAATCGAGTCGGTTGACCTGAGCCGAATTTACACGGGCAGAATGCATTCGACCTATAAATAATACGTAGTGGCGTGTACACTCGTTTGGACACTCACTCTCTCTTCCCTCTCTTTCCTTTTTTTTTATTCGTTCTCTCTTTCTCTATTTCTCGTCTCCCAATCCCCTTTATTAGCCCGCGTGTCCGCTTTATGAATTCGCCATTTATTCCCTACGGAAATAGAAGAAACGACGGAGTATGCAAAATGTATCGTTTTTTCGTTTATCATTCCTTTATATGCTGAAGCATATAAAAATTCAGCGCAATAATCATTTGATTATTTTTTGTATTCATGACGATGGTATTTGTGTTCCAATTCTGTCAAAAATTTTTAAAATTTGAGGTCAATTCACAATTAGGGATGTTCTTGCAGACCTTATGATTCAAATTAGCAACTAAACATGTAAAGTAAAGGCAAATATCATGAAGCGCAGTTATTTTGAAAATAATTCGTTTAAAATTGGCGTTGACGTTCTTTGACATTATATTGGACAGTGTGCAAAATTTTTAGAAGTTTTACCGTATAAAAATCGAGATATTAATTGTGCAAAATCACATCTTTCAGCATGAGCTCGTATGAGGCATTAGAAAAAGTTGCGATTTTCAACAATAAATATCTCATTTTCTAGACGGTCAATCTCGTACAAATTTCAACAAAAGTTGCGTATTATATCTCGCTACTAGCCGAATTTTACTTGATCTTGGCAATCTTGGTAATTTTTACATGAGAAACGCAAGAACCTCTTTAAGATGGTTGATCAAGTATTCACTCGTCAAATGAAAGTCCTTGTAGAAAATTTTCGAAAAAGGTATTATTTTACTTTACTGATCATAGGAAAAATAATGGTTATTACACTTTGACATATTCCACTGAAAATTACTGTCGAAAATTATTAGGAGAATAATATTTACGTATTTCAATATTAACCTTCAGTCGCCACACGGGTGCAAATCTGGCAGGCCAAAAAAGAAAATCCCTCTCTCTCTCTTCCGCAGGACACGAACTATAGTGCCATCTCCTGTACGACAATTAAGCGGTCTAGAATGAACGCAATTTAAAATGCTAACACAACTGGACTAAATAATGTCGATACCTCGGAGAAATCGTTAAGGAATAGTTAGGCCTCAAACGCTCCATAGCTGTCATGCCAGTAGCACCAAAATATTCGAGTAGATCATTTTTGCACCCGTGTGGTATTGGCATCGTGCAGGCAAAGTTTTGAAAATTGTGTTTGTGCTCTGAAAATTAACGTGTACACTCTAATTATCGTTTGAATGGTAAATTATCATTGTTTATAGTAAAATATTAATCATTTATACAAACAATTGTCTAATTTATACAAACAATTGTCTAATTTATACAAACAATTGTCTAATTTATACAAACAATTGTCTAATTTATACATTTATACAAACAATTGTCTAATTTATACAAACAATTGTCTAATTTATACAAACAATTGTCTAATTTATACAAACAATTGTCTAATTTATACAAACAATGGTCTATTGGATTTTATATAGACGCGTTCGAAGATAGACGCTGCAGAGACGCAAAAAAATGTATCTATCAATTTAATTCTATTTTATTTTTCAGCACAAATTCTAAAATGTCCGAGCGCTATAATTTACGCAGTGCCAGACAAATTTCGTCGACATTATTGTTAGAAGACGAAAATTTATCCGAAAACGCACACTCAGATGAAGTGCGCCATCTGCAAATTCCGGGCATGTGATGCACAAAGGGCCTTAGTGCGTACTAATTGTGTTAATACTGAAGAATAATGTAATCGTTCATATATGTAAGAGGTTGAAATTCATGAATAAATTCATTTTTTGCACTAGAAATGATTGTTTTCTTTTTTAAAAATGACTTCTTTTTCGAGTACGTGTTAAAAATAATAAAAATAAAATTTACTGCATAAGCAATTTTTTTTATCGAAATAGATGTATTCATCTTCATTTTCCCAAAGTTTCATTTCAATATTTATTTTTACGAAAAAAATACAATTTTTGGCGTAAAAAACGAAATTTCGAAAAAGTTTTTGTAAAAATCATTGTTGTTTTATGTGAAAATGAAATTTATCGGTTTTCTTGATAAAACAGTCATATTCCTAGGAAACTTTTATCCCAATTTCATACGCTTTTCCTAAAAACTAAGTAAAACCGTGCAGAAGATACGAACCGGTGAAGAAGTGAAAACCATATTTACACCCACATGGCATTCACGTTACTGGGCAGAGGTATACTTTCGAAGGGTTAAATTATTTCTCAAAAAATCGGTCGATGAGAGACATTTTTTTAAACTGTCCAGTTTCATCCAATTTACAGCATATTATAAATTCAGATGTTTATCTAATTACATCGATGTTCGATCAACTCCCTTAAAAAGCTTAAAATTTTTATCAAATGTTTACTATTTCATTGTATTGTTTATTTTTTATATTCATTAAAAACTAAAATCGCTTTCTGAAATAATTAAAAATGTATATGGCAATAAATAAAACAGAAAAGAAAATACAAAAGAAGGCAAGGATGGGGAAAAAGTGAGCCGAGAATGAAGAATGGGAGAGGCGAAAAAAAACGAATCTGAAAAGACGTTCGAGGCTCGTCTGGAGGAGCGAGGGCGGGAGAAACTTAAAACTTGGTACGAAAAGTTTAAAGTCCGCGCGTGCACCCCGCGATCTCTCGAAACTTGGGAAGGAGCTTTTTCCTATTCCATTGGTAACAAACGTTCGCGGCCACGGGACCAGAACACGCTGCGAGGGCGAGGAGAGAGCGAGAAAGGGAAAGAATGGCGGTACCGAGAGCGCGATATTGCGCGAATCCTTTTTCTCTATTCGGTAAAGTCTCGGCGGAGCTTGTCCGTGAAATGCACGGCTGGTTAGGATCGCTGATCCGTATCGCCGAAACGAGGTTCGCCAACAGTATTTAGCCCTTCCCTCAAGCCAGGAGACTAGTAGTAGAAAACGAGTCTCATTAGCGAAAGAATAACAAAAATCTGATCTCTTATTCGATGGAATAAATTCGAAAGAAATTTATTTTCATATTTGATAAATTTTATTTATTATGTGAAATAAAATACGGGGGGATTATACAGGAAGGCGATGAGAAAACCACACGATAGGATTTGAGGCTGATGAATTTTTTAACTGGCGTCGACGAACACTCTCCAATTGTTCGAGTCAATCAACATTCGATCACGTTCATATGTTTTGCGGTTATTATTGTTTTTGTTATCTGAAAAGTAAAAAATCACTTTTTCGAAAATTGGGTAATTTTATAATTGATTATAATCTATTGTATGTTTGAGTAGATATAACCGAAAATGTGTTTTCAATATAGTTTTAAAAATTATAATCAAAAATGTATTTTTCTGACGGATGTAAATTTCAAAATTGAAGTTTTTCCGACTATAGTTGAAAATATGATTGATTATATTTTCTGATATCAAATTACGTCATTTGACTAGTGGAAATACTTAATCAACCACCTTAAATATCGATTAATATTTCGATGTCTAAAATTACACGTTGGAACATTTTTGCACCAAATATTATTTGGAACATTGAAGTTAAATCACTCCAACGACAAGTAAAAAAATGAACTTTTTTTTTAAATACATAACCACTTAAAGAAACGAAAAAATCGTTATCAATATTAAATTTTTCAAGATTTATATATTTTCTTCCTAAATTTACATCTATTCCAAACTTCAATATATTCAAGATCGCGCGTTTCTTCCACGCAAAGTCGTCTCATCGCTCTATCTCTTCCCTTCTGTCTTGCTCTCTTCTGTTTGAATTCCCTATCGTGTGTATCCACGGTTTGTTGCATGCGTACAATCAATGCTCATCCATTAACCACCACAAAACACGGAATCTTGCAATTACTCGGCTTGTCTATTCCAAGTGGATGCACTTCGAGTCCCGCTCAAGGCGTGGCCACCATCTTACCTCCATTTCCACTCCTCGAACTATTTCCTTCAATTTGCCTCTTCCCATTTCAGTTCTTCATTATTCTTCATACTTTCACAAATTCTATCACAATCAAGTATCGATTTTTTTATCGAATTCTCTAGAGAGGTGAAAACAATCGTCTCTCTCAATATTTCAATATTTTCAATTATAATTATTATTATTTTTAAATATTCATCGTGATTGCTATAATTAAAATATAAAATTTCAATAAATTCGAACAAAAAATATTTTTATTGCAATTATGCCAATCAATATTTTAGAACAAAAACAATTAGAACAACAATAACAATTATAATGACAATTTGCCATATTTAAAAAAATCTGTTTTCGAGCAATAAATTTCATTGAAATTAAAAAAAAATTTAGTTTTAATAATGATGAGCACTCGTAGAAATGAAAAAGGATCGAGAATAAGGAGACAGAGCTCAGAACTGAGAGTTTCGTGATTTCATCGGTACGTGCGTTTACGATTGTACCAGTTGGTTTTAGCAATATAAACACAGCGGTACGCGATATAATGCTGCGCGAACATTGTGATATCTGCCTGTGCACAGGACATACGTGTGTTTCTAGCAAAGTAGCTCACGTAGTTACAATCGCGATTGCAATGTCTATCGTTAGTATTTAGTGTTTAGTTAACATTGAGGCTAAATGGAGAAAGCCATCAGTGTTTGTAATTGGTACACGTTTTAGGAGCGACAAATGCGGTTTTGTGTATTACACTGATTTCCCTAACTTTTTTATTTCTCTTTCCCCTTTTTTAATTTTAAATTTTTAATCTTATCACTTTCATTCCTTATCGCTTATTTTAGTTTATTTAGTAGTAACGGACTTAAGTTTTAAAACATTTTTTTTCATAAGGTTTTTTTTTAATCATATAGTTAAGGATGGCCTGGAGGTACAATCCCTGCCAAAAGTGATTTCTGTTGGAAAATTGAAAATTTTTATTATGATATTTAGGATGATGCTCAGTAGGTTTCTAATGTTTCATCAATAACTTTCATATTATTCATTTTTTGAACAATTAAAAAACGGAAATTTTAGATAAAATTTTTTCATACTCAGTTGTTTCTACTGATAGTAGAAAAAAATGATAAACAAAACCTCATGGTTCTAATAAATTTTTACATACCGTTAGAGAAAAAAATTTGTTTTGTTGGCACGAGTGGATAATTTCTTAAAAACTATTTAGTACGAGTTAATCTAATTTTGCAGAAAGAGTATTTAATATTTAAACATTTTGAGAAAAAATTGAGATTGATATTTATAATTTTTTATAAATCCGATTTGATGTATCTGTATAAGAATACGTTTAATGTTCAATTTTTTATAATTTATAAATTATTTAGTGAGTTAGTGAAATTTTCACAGAAGCATTAGAGTTCTATAATCAGTGACTGATCAAATTTTCAGATTTTTACTATCGTTTCAAGTTATTTCCAGTACATCCTTAATAGAATTTCTTAGTGATTTGATTGTGAAAAAGTATATAAACCTTAAATATTTTTTCGTTCTTGAAGAGGGCGAACGGAAAACTCTCGGTGTGAGCTCAATGTCCTTCGACACTTGCGGTCTCACGATTTCGTATTCCAAAGAGCGTGGCCTCACTTATTTGGAGATCAGAGAGAAAAAGAGAGAGAGAGGAAAGTCTCTTGCACATCGAGGCACGTTTTCCATCCCTTCGAAGACTTTCCTCTCTCTCATCTCTCTCTTTGTCTCTCTCGCTCTCGCTTTCTCTCATTTTTTTCTCACGTGTACACATTTTTTCATGGACACTTCTCAGCTTGAGAACATCCGAGCTTCGTATATTTCATTTTTAAACAACAAAAAAATGCTAATTCAGTCGCAGTCTCCTTATCGACTCGAAGAGGAAAAGCGAGGAAAAAGCCCTCGTATGAAATAATAAATAATCGCGTTAAGCTCACTGCCAGAGGAAAACGACTCTCTCTCTCTCTTCTTTTCTTTCCCTTCCTACTTTTTTCTTCGCGTAACTTTGCGTCCGCTTTTCATCGTTGTCGTACCGCCAATTTTTCATACCCGTAAATATCGCAGTAGTTCATACCAGCATTGCTCAGACTTCCAAAGTTTATTATACTACTGAGCCAACGTATTACTATTATTTACATTATTTATTATCATGCAAAAAAGCAATTCTTTTTATAAAAAATATGCGAAAACTTCAAAAAGCTTTCACTGCAATATTTATGCTTTGAGAATTTTTTTAATTCGTATTTTAGAATGCATCTAAAATTAGAAAAATGAAAAATTGAAATAAATTTAATTAGACATGGAAAACTAATAAAATTCGTTTTATAGCATGAAGTTGATAAATATTTTATTTGTATGATTAAATAAATGTTTTAAATTTTCCCGTGTACATATAGTAAAATAGGGTGTAATATAATAAAATAGGTGTAAACGGTGCATGGAAAAAATCACGAATATTTGAATAGGCTTGGGACGACCATCGACAATGTAAGTCGTGCGAAAGAAAGGTTTTCCGATTGGAGAGCCTTTTGCGATTTGTTAAAGCTCCGAGAGCCACGGTGTCAATCAGTGAGCGAGTCAAAGTCGAAACGAGAGAAAAAAATAATGTTTGCGAAAGACTTCTTTTGCGTAAGCCGTGACAAAGCCGAGAGGAATCTTTAAATTCAATTGGAGCCTTTCGAATTTGCTTGGAATATCAATAGCTCTGCATTTTTTTTTCAACTCAATTTTACTTTTTTCATCCCTTATTTTTTTATTCGCTTCAATATTTATCTATTTTTTATCTATATAACTCTCGATAACGTAAGTAAAATATCAAAAATATGACATGGAAATTAAACAAAAATTAAAAAAAAGTCAAATAAAAATCAGTCAACAAACGAGAAAATGGTAAGGGTAGTTTTTTAGGTCTCGCTCGTCAGTGGCCAAGTTGACGGCCACGATTTTTTTCCTGGTTTTTTTTGTTGCAAAATTCGTTGGTGGAGGGTCGCGAGTCGAGGAACGGTCTCGCGACACGGGGTGGTCGGTATGGCTTGCGAAAACGCTGCTCGAATAAAAATGGGGTGTTTATAAGCGAGTATCCAATGTATCACGCTATATTTACATACAGCCCGTGCCCGTTTACTCTACTTTATACGTGCCAGCTTATATATATTTTTTTTATTGTACAGGAATAAATATATGCCGTGACCGCCCCCTCGATCTCTGGCTCGAAGAGAAAGAGAGAGTACAAAAGTTTTGGTGTCTGAGAGACGAGGAAGGAAGGCGACTCTTCTCTTGGCGGAAGACACGATGCATACAATGCCTGATATAATAAAAATTAAATATGATACTTCAGCCCCTCTTTCACGTTCCTCTTGTCCCTTCTCTTCGAGAGGAAAAGAACGAGTCGGGAAGGAAAGAAAGAGCTTCGGGGGATGAGAATAAGAGTCAGTTCTTCTTACCTCTTGCATGAATAACAATTCTTCTTCTCGTTTTTTATTTTCATCCTTTCCCATGCGGATGAAAAACGACGACATTCCGTTACGAATTGAAACGCATTCTTAACAAAAAGAATTTACTCCAAAATTTTTTTTTCTAAATATATGTAAACAAATTTCTTGAGGTGCAATCCCTGACACAAGTGACTTTTCCATACTGAACTGTTAAAATTTAGTTTTCATTTTTCTATTAGCAAGTTGATATTTTTATTTGTGATATTTAGAATGGTATTCAATAGGTTTCTAATGTTTCATCAACAAATTTAATATTATTTATTTTTTAAACAATTAAAAAACAAAAAATCTAAAAAAAATTATTTAACCTCGGTTATTAACATTATGTGTACTGGTGACAGATTCGTTTTGTTGTCATAAATGGATAATTTCTTAAACACTGTTTAATACAAGTTAATGAAATTTGGCAGAAAGAGTCTTTAATATTTAAATATCTTGCGAAAAAATTGACAAGTAACTACTACCGTTTATTCGATATTTATAATTTATTATAATTCCGTTTTCGATGAATCTGCATAAGAATGCTTATATTCAATTTATTATAACTCATTAAAAAATATAACTGATTAAATATTTTGAGAACGTGGATTTTGTTTAACGTGTAAAATTTAATTAAGAGTGAGAAAATGAGGCTGAATTTATTTGCAAAATAGGAGAAGGGAAAGCGTGTAGCTCGAGGACAAGAGAGGAGACACGGAACGATTTAACGCCAGTTTAGAAACGCTTAAGCGCTTGTCAAGGATTAAATCAAGATTAACAGTAAGATCGTTCTCATCTCGGTTTTCTCTTTCGCGCACGTATCTATACGTATATCGACGTGTGTACTCGTAAGACTTGGCTCGGTTTCACCCTTCAGGCTTCCTGAGAGGGAATCTTGCAAGAGAAACGAGCTGGCCTTCTCCAATGACTTTCTGTCTCTCTCTCTCTCTCCCCCTCTCTTTTCTTCACTATGTCCTCTTAAGTAAATTAGACCGATCTTGTACATAGGAGGGCTTTTCCGCGAATAAGGCCACATCTCAAGGGTGACGAGGACTAAACACTTTCTCGTCTTTCCTAACAAACTTCCTGTATTAATTCTGTCGTCCTGGAATTCTTCACCAATTGACGTTCACCGATGAATCTTATTCGTCACGAAAATAATTCACTATTGTATCACTTCGTACTTTGGGGATGTTAAAATTAGAGTTTCAAAAAATGCATACGTGAAAATTAGAATTGTTGCAAAAATTTAAACGATTCTCAGTTAATTTCTCGCAAAATAATAAAAACTATGTAATTTTTTCCAAAATTCCACGTATTTAAAATTTTTATATCAATTCTTTAATTTAAATAATTCAATTGACTTTTCGAAAAATAATAAAAATGCAATTTTTTCCACATAAAAATAAATTAATTCTTGAGATTCTCGAATAATCTTCAGCGTACTTTCAGGACCTCCTGCTGTGTATACGCCGCTCTTTTGGGTCATTTATTGACCCAGTGAGATCGTTGCGGATTAATTAACATTTATTGATTATTTCGTACAAATTTTTTCCAACCTCATATATATTCCAATATTAGTTTTCGTCCTTGAAAGATCCCATCAAAATAAGCGTCGCGGATGATATTTTATTATTCCAACGTTCAATATAAAAATAATGTAAATTAAGGTTGATAAAACATAACTTATTAACGTGTACGTTTCACTGTCGCGTTTTAACGCCTCTCGTTTCGCATAGCTTCGGAGCGGAGTCGAACAAAACAATTTGTTCCAAAGCAAACACCGGCATCCGGCTTGATTGTGAATAAACAACACATTTATTTTTGGATGTGCTACGTTCGAGACGAGGCTCAAGAGGAAAACCAATGAGGACGTACGCGTTCCCGGAGCTCTCGCGTGTATACACTTCGCTCGCCTCGTATCACCTTATTTTTTCTCCTTTTTTTATTTTTCTCAGCCTCCACCGCCAGCAACACGTGCGAGCCCAAAACGATTTTAAACCTAAAAAAATCACGATGCAATTTATTTAAGAAAAAATGGGAAAAATCCTTTTATCGAAACGAATTTATCGATCAGAATTAATTTTTATTACTGCTAGCATGATTTTTACTTTCGTGTGAATAAAATGACAGGAAGCTCACTCGAGCCCAAAAAGATTTCAAATCTAAAATAT
>JAPYYX010001183.1:0-29645 GCA_030522605.1 Cremastinae sp. B BG-2022a | reverse complement strand
GAAATATTTCTAAAAAATATCATTTTTTAAAAATTGCAAAAGGCGTTTCACGCTCAAAGGCTACGGCTGTGTCTAAATACAGCCTTCCTAATTTTTTTAATTTATATGATACTATACACATATATGCGCATGAAATATTGACACACAAATTTTGTTTATAATCTGTATTCTCTAGTGATCATTTAAAACCGTGTTCACAATAGAATATGAGGGCTTAACGTGGTTCAATGAAATCCCACATGGAGGCAATTAATGGTAACCGTGAAAACTGGAGCGTTACACAAATCTATGTGACCCCTATTCACTAACAAATTTTATAAGCGGCAATACGTGTCATCCTTTCGCAAAATATGACAAATTCTATTAAATTAAAAAAGTCGAAATCTGCTATTTTCGATGACATTACGATCTGACGTGCAGCGATCAATACTTCATAGGTAATAAAAACAAATTTTTCTATCTTTAATTGTCTTGTAGTTGTAAATAAAAATTGAACACTGATCTTCATTCTTAAGAGTAATACCTGAAATAATGAATGAAAGTCGAATCCTCAATTATTTCAACTGTAATGAACCTCGGAACCATCGTTCGTTAATATTCTTCAAGTGGTCTCAGAAATAATTTATCTCGTTCTGGGACTGAAGAGTATTCGTGCAATTGTAAATTAACGAAACATGTAGGACAGATTATTAACTTTTACACAGATAAAAAAATATATTTCAATAATAGATTCATGAGTATATAAATATTTTAGGTCAGACTTTGAAAGCTAATTGGATATTAATTTTTAACTTCATTAGATATGAATATTATAATACATATAACTAATTGGTAAAACGATAGTTGAAAATGAACTTGATCGTCACGTGGTTTTTCATCGTGACCTCGAGAGAATTAATAGGAGGTATTATCTTATTATTAGAAGGGAATATCTCATGCACATGTGGTGTTTCGTGATATTATAGGATGATATGATTCACACTTGTATGTATTTACAAGTATCTGCGTGTAAATAGTATGAGAGATCGATCGAATTCTGTAGCTGTGCTCCGTCAGCTTCTCTCTCTCTCTCGCTCTGTCTGTCTGTCTTGGCCGATGCAATACGAGAGATTCCTCAGATACCAAAGGCAGCTTAACATCCTGAAAGCTCAACGACAAGCCAAGAAGCAAATGAGCTTACGCGATATACGCGTGTCCCAGATATAAACCAAAGGAGTATTCTGCTTCCATTTGATGTTCCAGTCGACAAACCAACACACTTGTACTTGTCGATTTACATATATATGTGTGTAAACGAATTGTGACGTGATTTCGCGTATATCGCTTCCGATTAATCGGTAATTGAGGTTCGTGCGCGAATCAAAGGCTAATTATTTATTAAATCTCAAAACAAATTTGTCTTCATCACAAAATTTACTTGATCAGGCGGAGAGCATTTCGATTGACACAGATGGATAAAGTTATAGGTATTAGTTGTTTTTTTGTATGTTGATAATTTCATGAGAGGTGAAATTACAAAATTATTGTTTTAGTTAATTTTTAATCGCTGATTATATTACGGTCTTAAAATTGGTATGCCATTTTTTTAAATTTCTATATCATATATCAACCGTACCATTAGTTGATAATTATTTTTGAATGGTCGGCAACAAAATTTTCCAGGGTGGAGGCAGGAAAAGTGAATTTGTCCGAGGATACGAAAGGCACATCGTTTGAAAAAGTTTTTAACACTCGAGAGAGGGTAACTATCCATTCCAAACTTTGTACGTATGGAAAATATGGAAAATGAAAATACGACTTTCCACATGGCGACCGGTGGACAATTTAAAAATGAATTCGTGAATCTTTGAGCGAGAGTGAAAAAAAAGCGAAACATAAAATTCTAGCCGTTTCGTTAGAGGCAGATTAAGGATTCTGAAATTATGCAACTGCGTTCCTGACGTTCTGAAAAAGTATCAGAAATTTCTCTACCTCTACGGTGTCGTTCTTTTTTTGGAAAATTTAATAACCCTCTGGAGAAAAAATTTCATACGTGCGAAAGAATCGAGTGACGGAGAAATGGCTCCCGCGTTTTTTTAATATTACGCCAACGTTTGAGACACGTTCTTTCATTCGGAGGTGAAAAAATACATTTTATATACAAATGTAGAAACGAGCAAGTGGAAAATGCGCAGAACCGAGGGAAAAGGGAGATGAAAAGAGAGAGATGTAGAGAAATGAAAACCGGATGCAACAGCTTGCAGCTTTTCGCTCCTCCCGGCCTGCTCCGCATCGAGGTCACAACTGACGAGTCTCAGCAGCGTCAGTGACGCACCGTTCGTCCGCAATTTGGACTTCCGGTCCAGCCGTGACCTCGAGAAACCTTCTTCCCAGAATGATTTAATATTTCACGGTTGCACGCATTAATTCATGGACATTTTTAATACACGGTATCATTCCAATTCTACCGGAAAGAGAAAAAAAAAGCCGGAACTTGCCTACGAAGTGACGAAAAATTTCATTCCAAGCTCGTGGAAGCTTAAATAAAAAAAAACGGAACACACATGATATTCTTTATTGGAAATTTTTGATTTTCAATGTTTTCCGCATATTGCTCTCGGCTCTCGTTCGCCAGGCTAGAAAATTAAATTTGGTGGATTTCGCGTTGAAAATAATATTTTGAAAATATTTTTTTTATCCACAGAGATCACTATGAACGTAGTACATGTTCTCTAGTCTGACAATTTTCTTGACATAGATCAAAGAATGCTTGAAGAACAGATATTTCATTATTCTTTTCTATCGACGTTTTCGTGGACTGTTCGACATTCTTGTGTTCCATTGTATACGAATAAAACACACATGTTGCTTTTGTCTGTTTGCCTTGATTCAGTATCACATCGATTTTTCTGTTACTCCTCCTCCCGTTCTCTTCTCAAGTCGTTTCTATTGACTTCGACTTGTATCCTCCTGTCTAATATCCACAAGATTGCTATTTCGTGCGACTCTGAACCTTTACACGGGTGTCCAATCTATATACGTATTCGCACTCATTTTTTTGGACACACGTCGGAAATATATTTAATATATGTGGTTTTAAAAATCCCGAGTAAATAAAGGTTAAAAATACTGGTTCATACAGTAAACTGATAAGTTACGGTAGAAAACTCGACAATCAGGGTGTTTTGGAAGTAAAAATGACAACGATAAAATTTATCGAAATTTGCAAAAAAATGTTCGTCGTTTAGTCAAAAGTTAATTAAATCCATAATCACATAATTTTATAATCACATAAAAACAATTCACGAAAATCGAACAAAATTTTTCTTCTTGTGCTTTCAGAATGAAAATCGAGCCTTACGACTCAAAGAGCCAGCGGCTCTTGCTCTCTCAGGGGGAAGTTCTTCCGGTGATGCAGATAACACAGATGAAGCTGCGATTATCATGATGTCGGAAGTTATACCATCGCAGACTTCGGACTCGCGAGTCACTTGGAATTATTTTGACGAGCAAGGGTTAATTTCTGCATATAAATATATATTTTTGTTATGGATATGAATATTCTTTGCATAATAAAAAATTCTCTCCCACAGTTACGTCTCGAGGGGCGGACTGAGAGCCGGAGAGGATCCATATGCAAGGAATAAATTCAATCAGGAAGCTTCGGATGGATTGCCCAGCAACCGGGACATTCCCGACACGAGGAGCACAATGTAAGTAAATCAATTTGTCAGTTAAATCTTCTTTTTTTTCCATTATCTAGGCTCGTATAAAACTGATTGTGAGTATTTTTTTTTTAATGAAATTTCTTGCGATAAAAATATTCGATCGGAAGCTCGCTCTTTTAAATAAATATCGTTGCTCCTTTGTCATGAATACAAATTCTCAAACGATGACACGTCAAATCTAAATTGTCTGTAATTATAAAAAAAGTGATCGAAAAAGTAATAAAGTATAAAAGTATCTCGAAGCATCGAAAGAGCGTAAAATTTCATTGAATCTCAAGATTTGAAGATTCGAAATCGAGAATATAAGATGCAAATCGTCGAGCAGAGTAAGGTGGACGTCAAAAGCTCGGAACGCAGACGAAGATTTAAAAAATCAAAATTTGTCTGTCGTTCGCTCAATCCATTCATTCATTATTATTGGAAACTACGGAACACGATGGGTCGCGATCTGACGACGAGAGAAATCGCAAAAATCGCGGCTTATCGATGGGAAGCAATGAGCTATTCCGCGAAAATTCCTTACATCGACGCGGCCAAGAAATATTGGATTCGACATAAATCCCAGTGGCGAAAAAATGTTGCTCTCTCGAGAGCTGAATAACTCCAGAGTCTTCGATCCTCGGTCCTCGGAAAATTATTATCCAAAAAAAAAGTTCTGCGTGAAAAAGTTTGTATCAACGAGACAAATTTAGTGAATTCATTTCGAAAATGTATAGTTTTATCAAATTCATAAACTGTCCAACCTTCAAATTACATTTCTCTTTTCATTTTATTTTCATTGACATTTTTTGATTAACTTTAAATGAGGAAAAATTGGACTTTTTTCATCATGATTAGCCGCAGAATTCAATTTCGAAAATCACGAAAATTGTTCACCAGCGCTCTTCGCGGTTGACGTTCTCTCCCGTCGTCCTTGTCACGTCTACCTTCGCGCTCGCGCGATGAAAAAAAAACGGAAAAAAAATTTTGTGGTGTCGGTTTTGCCGTGCTCACTAGACGTTTTCATAATTGAACCGTGAAAATTCGATCACACAAATTCTTTTCCTTTCCCGCTCATATACCAGCCCGATTGCAACGTTGTCAGGGACACGGGAGAATCCTGGAAATTTCCATTTATCACCTCGCAATTGAATTTCTCTTTTTTAATTAGAAATCATATTTTTCTCTACAAATGATTAAACTACAACGCAAGTCTTGATTGGACGTTTATTTTACATATATTCAATTTAAATTGATTTTCTCTTGTTCAAAATCGTATTCCCTCTCATATTTTCGTGTGGATCCTTTCTCCCTTCTCTTTACGAGAAACTCAAAAGTTCGGAAAGTTCGGGGACTCTCGGGACATTTGAAAAGTCTCGCTGATGATGTCGGAGAAATCGAATTGGCACGTGTGTTTGTAAGTAAAATCGAAAAGTCATCCGAGCCGGGCTCCCTTTTGTAAAACTGAAGAACGCTAAAGATCAGAAGAGAATGAGAATTTAGAGCGGAAGTGAGAGCGGGAAGAGGAGAAAGAGAGAGGGTCACAAGGTTCAATGAGGTCGAGAGTTAAGGCCGAGAATAAAAAAAAAGTGAGTCGTGACAAGCAGAAAAGAGAAAGAGACCAATATTTCTGTACAAAGCTCTTTTCATCCCTTCATCTTTTACAAGTCCCTTGAAAGGTCCATTTCTATTCTACAGCCTTCCTTTTCTCTCGTTCTAACTTTGTCGGAGGAAAAAAAATAAGGAAAAGAGGAGGAACATGGCTGATCGAAGGTAAGGAAAAAAGATGGGATTGAGTTTGTAAAGTTTCGGAAGGAAAGCTTCGGTTGCTTAATGTTATTGCCCCCCATCTTGAAAAAACCTTTCCACGTGCTTGCAAGCTTCCGGTGATAAAAACGATTCTCCGGACGGATGACACCTCGAGCTTCCTTGTTATACAGCCTGATCGACGAAAGAAAAGTTTTGTCCTCCTCCTCTTCCTTTCAAGAAAACATCGTGGGGAGGTTCTTTTTTTATTTTATTCCCTACGAGAAATTCGAAAACGTACACATAAAAACAAACTTATTCGATTAATTTTACATGAGAACGAAATTAAATTATTATACTTTCTTCTTTGTTTCTCAAATTGATCTCATCGGCTTATTCACGAATTTTTTTTCCAAGTCCAAGTTTTTCTTATTCGACTCACAATTTCTCTAATATATTTTTCAATGCAAGATTATTTTTGTAAGTTACTTGTAAATATTTATAAGTTCGACGGTAAGAATTCCGGCAATCAATCGAAAGTTGTTGAAATTAATATGAAAGTTAATCAGTGGGATGATTGCCAATTTGAGGACGAAATAATCAGAAGATCTTTGGTCTTGAATAAAAAATAT
This sequence comes from Cremastinae sp. B BG-2022a, assembly GCA_030522605.1. Classification (NCBI taxonomy): domain Eukaryota; kingdom Metazoa; phylum Arthropoda; class Insecta; order Hymenoptera; family Ichneumonidae; species Cremastinae sp. B BG-2022a. The sequence continues at coordinate 23,581 of JAPYYX010001183.1, read as the reverse complement.
TAATTGAAAAGGAGAGGAAGAGTAGAAAATGTATTTTAAAGGGCTTTTTCCGCTCTTATACGGTCTGATTTGTTCATCTCTCCGTCACCGTTGGACTTTTTGTGTGCTTTTCCCTGCATCGATATGATCCGAACTGCTTCATCCGCCAAGGTTCGTACCATACACCCAGTGGTTCGTCATCCTCGAGCGAGAGAAAGAATCAAAGAGCGAGTCAGAATAGGAATGAGAGGAAGTTTTAGGGTCGGCGTAGAGCCAGCGGAAATTATTGAACGACTCCGGCGTGTGGAAATGAAATTATCCACCCCGACCATATTTCCTCCTTTCTCCTTGACGTTTTAACCTCCCCACGATCATATCCAGACACACGGACCTCAAGAACTATCGACGTTTGAACACTTTAATGAAAAAATCAAAAAATTTTACCCTCCGTTCAACGCTGAAAAAAAAATTCGATTTTTTTCTTTAGATTTTGCTTTCGAAGGAACAATCCATTTATTCTACGACTCCTTATAAATAATTCAATGATTTAAAATTATAAAGTGATTTTTCGAAATGTACGTGATTGGGAAACGATTGGCAGTTCCGGCAACAGCGAAAATGCAATAAGAAGGTTTCCGTCAGGATTTTATTCGTTTATGCCTCACAGATGAAAATCAAAGAGAAGATTTTCTTATTTTCATATTTCTTTACTGATTTCACTGATATTTAAACTCCTCACGGAGACGCACAATTTTTAAATCTCGAATGCAATTCAGGAAGTAAAATTCGTTTTCATTTCTCCATATCTTTATGCCATGGGAATATTGTGTTTATACATATATCGATATATGTATATTATGAGAATTGCATCCAGGGGCGTGAGTTCTTCTTGCATTAAACATATAGAGCACAGAGTTTCCCATATACAGACATACATCTTCCTCGAATGCAGAACTTTTTCTTAGCTTGCACAGAGGAAGGTACGTCATTCTCGTACACGGTTGAGCGACCGGAAGGGTACATCGCTTTCTCAAGCACAAGCAACCTCCCATGAAAACATTAAGGAAGGAAGCACGTTCTGGCCTGAAGGATAACCCCAGCGAAAAACCGTATAACCGTCATCACAGTCGGAAAGATTCGCATCAAAAAGTTTCTCCGTACGCGAGACTTTTCCTTTTTTCCTCTCAGAATAATAAAAATATAGAAGCGAGGACATTTTTTTCATCTCTTCTGCGTGACGTCGTCTTCCCCGGGGCGGATGAATATTCTAATGAACAATATTCAGTTTTGAAGACGTGCGTATGAAAATTTGGATATTAAACTCGAAACTTATGAAATATGCAGCCCCGAATTTTTGAAGTTTGAAAATATACACCGGAAATTCAGGAGGATGCGCCTGAAGTTATTTTTCTTTCGTAAATGTAAACGGTGGTAGGTTTATTTCTTCGTTTTTTTCTTATTTAAAATACGTACGGAGTGCGTTAAATCAGAGAAATCCATTTTCCACGTGGTACAAAGTCGTTTGAGGCGAAGTGTCGTAAAGTTTATCGCGACTGTAACCCGAGCGGGCTGGGTCGGTGTACTTACAAAATTCCAGGAGGCGAGCTGGAAAAATTCTGTCTATGTACAAAACGCAGCCGTAGAGTTTCAAGAAAATCAGGCACCGGTGAAAATGTCACGAGGAATGTATTTTCCCCAAAAGCTCCTTTCCTATATACGAAACGTTTTTCTCGCTTTACTCTTTTCGCTCCGTTGTTCTCGTTTTTTTTCTTTATAGCCGTACCCGCTGACGTCGAAAGTCTTCGAAGAGTTACGCGTTCTTCGTTCGTTCCATCCACCCTTCCTCAATAACCTTCCTCGACAATTCCTGCCGGAGAAATCTTCAACAGCTTCGTGCAACCTTTTCTTCAAACTTCCTCATTCCGGTAGCTCTTTCTTTCGCTCGTTTTGACGTCTGAATTCGAATCTACGGAAAAATGAAAATCTACGAAAGAGAAAAACACAATCTTTCGTTATTTTTTAATCGAACCGGCTCGTTTAACTTTTTTTTTCTTAATCCCCTTTTTGGAGTCTGTTCCCAAAGTAAAGGGAGGGTTGTAATTCCGTTTGTTTTTCATTTAAGTTGTTTGCAGACCTATTTACATCGTCACCGTGGGTAAAGTTGGTTCCCGGAAGAGCCAAGAGGTCGCAGGCATTCTCTCGAGCTTTTCCTTTACCTCGGAACGGTCGAGAGTGCCTTCGGGACTCCATTCGACTTATTCTCATCTCTGCGCCGTTCTCTCTTCATTCTTAAGTTCTCCATTTTATCGCTCTCTCCCTCGTGCCTTCAGAATTTTCCTCCTTCGCTTCTCTGTGCTCCTCGTACCAGACTTTTCACGTTAAGTAACTTAATTGAATTTCACATCGAGGACCAGCACGACAACCGGTGAAGGTACCGGCACCTCTCATTTTGTCTCTCTCTCTCTCTCTTATTTCTTCCATCTGAGACTCTCTCCCTAGCTCTCAGTTTCCTTGTCATTGTTTTGGGCGAACTACCAGAAAATTCGGTGAAAATGCGTTCACGGATTGGCTGACATGAGAACTTTTGAAAGTAAGAAAAAGTTGATAACTGAATGAAATTAAGAAAAATTTTACGAAAATATCTTTCGAATAACGAAATTAAAATTCATAACGACATCCAATAATGTTAAAAATCGAGTTTATAAACAGTGCATGCACACAAAGTTTCAAATTATCTAAAAGCAAGACCATGCGTCTCTGCAATCTCGCAAAAACAAATACCGCTGACAAATTTAATTGTAATAAAGTGCAATCTGATATTTTTTATTTCACCTCCCATCTGCACACGTATTTGGATTAACGTGATTAACAGAAATTGTATTAAAAACTTTATTCAATAATGCAATAACTGGAATGAGCGAAAAAAGTGATTTTATTAAATTGGCCTTTTTTTCATTTGAGGCTCTTGTGGAACACAATGATTAATGGCGTTTTAATGAACTTGATCTCCGAACTTTCACTAGTTCTTTGGGATAGATCAGAGTGAAGGCTAATAGGGTCGATAAAAAGAGTTTCGTGCGAAGTTTCTCAAGAATTACATACACTTTTTTCGACCTTTCTTTTTCCTCCTTCCTGCTTTTATCTTTTTCCCACCTTTTGATCTCTTTTGTTGAAAATTTATATACATAATAATAATACAAGATACTAACCTGAGCATATCACACGGAAATATCACCTTTCACTCGTCGTAATCGTTAATTTTGACGCGTCTGAGTGAGATTCAGAATACGCTCGCGTTCGCGCATCGAGAGTGAAACGACGAAACTGCGATTTTTCTCACAATCACGAACGAATCATGAAGAATAATTACCGTACATAAATCTTAGACTTTTTTCAGACTGTACGATATTGTTCATGATTAAAGATTAACAGACACTGTGTATCGACTTTGAATGAAAATCTAGGGATGAAAAAAATGGAACCGAATCGGGATTAAAAAAGAAAATTCTATGTATAGCCGTTTTTTGTCGATTGCTGAATACACTTGAAAATGAGCTCGCCTTTTTAATAATGTGCGTTGTAGTGAATACGCATGAAAAAAAGGGAAAAATAGTGACAATGCACGAGGGAAAAAGAGAAAATAAAAAACGGAGCCGATATCGTGTAATCGACGTTGAAGCATCAGCGAACATGCGGAATGGAAAGTACGATGGTGAACGGAAGTGGTGGAAAGAATGAGAGGGCAGAAGAGGGAACTTTAGCATGGGGTTGATCTGGATACAACGAGAACATGCGAGTCCAGGATTTTCAGTAATCGACCAACCGTGTCCAACTCAACGAGCCACGAATCGATCCATCGGATTGTTTCCCTCTCCCTCTCTCTCTTTTATTCGTCCTAACATTCTCTCTGTTAATTTAAATAACAAAAAAGCCATTGCAACCGTGAACAATTGCTCATTTCCGCTCACACGACTTGGAGCTTGCAAAAAAATGCAACATAAAAGTATCTGCATTCCCAGGATGGCCGATTTCACAATTTCAATGCATAATTCAACCGTTAAAAATATTGATGAGCGCATTCAGATTCTCTAAAGCTTATGATAAATCATAACAATAAGTGAAAAATAAAAGAAACCGATAAAATTGTCAAATTTTTTATTTTCCTGGATGCATAAGAGAATTTCTTTTTTTTCTTCCTCGTTTGTGAAGAAAAAACCACATTGGTACACACGTTAAATCTGCTTGGGTATAACACTTCGTGATGGCTACCCTCGCTTAGCTTTTATTGAATAATACATAAGAGCCACGTCTGCGTATTTCTTTCGCTTTTTTTATTCTTTCGGTTTCCCTTTTTTCGAGATTTTTCTCTTTGACTGTACATATTTTACCTTTCTCGGTTTTTACGCTCCTGCTGAAAATCGAAAAACTTCCTATAATTTTTTTTTACGCTGGACTGTTCGATTCTCCTCTGCTATCTCCCTCTGACATTTTTTGTTTTTTTATGTTTCCGCGTATTTCTCATCCTGCAACTTCGGTCTCGGGCGTGTGAATATTTTAACCATCGCCCAGCTGCCTTTTGCATTTTAACGACACCGGCCCTTTGTTATGCTTGGCCAATACGCGTTTGTGTGTTTTCCTTTCTGTATATGTGTTACAGCCTCTTTTTCCGCTTCTTTCCGCTCTCAGCCCCGAAATACATCCCCGAGGCTACTTTTCCTTTCTCCATTTTTGGTTTTACACCCTCGCAGCGTTCGTTCTCTTTTTCAAAGTTTTTTTCCAAATTATCGAAGCGAGCTCAAAATATCGAAATCTACCTTGCACGGACGAATATTCTGTATCGCTCGTTGTGCCAAATTGTTAAATTCCACAAATTGCACAACTTCGTGCAAAAATCTCAATTTATATTTTGTTAAATAAATTTTTATATTAAATGAATTATATCCGTTCACTATTATAATTCCCTTAACGATAAAAAGTGCAATTTTAAAACGTAAATACATATTTCAAGGAATCAAGGGTCCAATAAAGACGCTGATTAATCGAGCCTTACGTATAAAATATACTCAGGACCTCGATTTTTTCAAACTTGGGAATTCATCCCTCTTCCTGGAACACGTATGAAACGAGATCCATATGCGAAAGTGAACGAACGACCGACTGACATTAAGTTGCTGCATTCGCCTCGACTTGTGACAGATTCACCCTCGTTCCCGTGTGATTGCAACGCTCGCCTTCAGCTCACGTCAAAAGGCTTACGTGCAGCTTCGTACCATTCGGCATTTGCTCTCTTTTCGCACTTGTCTCGCAATATATTATTACAAAACGTGAATGTGCACGGTCATTTTTAACATCGCGCACAGTTGATACTGTTGGCCTGAAGTCGCAGCTATTAGGTGAAAAATATTTCATTTTTCTTCCCCGTCGAGATTTTTCGAGATCGTCTAGGAAGTGATACATCCTTTTTCTTCAAACAGAGAGACTAAAAATGTGAAGTTTCTACACAAATATGTTGCAAAAATCACTTTTGATAATAAAAACGAAAGAAAATCATCTTACATTCTTCCTTCGTTTTTCTCGTCTGATGTCTAGCTGTGATTTATGTATAGAAACTTGGTACGAAATCTTTCTCGCAGGGAAATTACGTCTCTAGTATATCGCATCCTCTCACCGCGAGCGAGCGTGATACTTTCTTTAATCGACCTCGCGAAACGGGGCTCCGTCTACAGGGAGTCTCGACAGAGCTGTCGAATATCAAATTCTGCGAAAAACAGTGAAAAATTAAAATTTTAACAAACTGCATCATGTCAAAATTTACGAGTCATCGATCTATTATCAATATTATTATTTTTTTAACGCATATGCAACAATTCGATTTGTCTAAGTATTGCGAGTCGAGCAGTACAATTAATGGACCATCAATGCACGGTATACATGTATACATAAGTACAGAAGATTGCACATGTACGTTCCATGCTGAGACGATCGCAAAAATTGATTCGGTCTTCGAATTCACTTTCGAAACCACAATTGCTCAAGAATTCTTGAACCTTCGTGGAAAATATATTCAAAGATGTACATTGCCTATCAAAAAGTGTAAAGTTTTTTACATGCGGCGAAATTTATTAGATCCATACTTTATTTACTTTCTATTACCCATGTAAACTTCTTGATCAATGATTTATGAAATTGATGCAATTCGAGTATTTTATATACCGTGTTACAATCTTGAAATGACATTCTAATTATATGTATATGGATGTATTATTAGCACGTTCGAGATGAGCGAATTGTCCCGTGATGGAGCTCAAAAGTTGGATAAGAAGGAGAGATAAAGATGAGGAGAAAAAATGGATGTAATTCCCGGTAAATAGGCACCGTACGCGAGAATGCCCGTACAAACCCTGAAACGCAATTTTGGCGCAATTGGCTCGGGACTGGCACGAAAAGGATCCAGGCGAATGCAGAAAGTGTTCTCGTACCGTTTCTCTCGCTCTTATTTCCCCCATTCTCTTCACAATACAGATGTACACATTTATATGTATGTATATACGTGTGTTAACATATATAAATACACAGTTGTTGCTCCAGATACGAGACGACGCTATTACGGCAACGTTTCATCGTCGGCCAAGCAATTGCAAGTACACCGAGATGATGCACTGTGTATTACGCTCGAAAATGCGGTATAAAACACATCCCGCTCCAATGAATTCTCACCGCTCGTAACGCTGAGCCATTTTATTCTTTTACGCACAAATATAAGAAATTTCATTCCATGTGCCCACATTAAGACCTAGATATCATACTTTTTACCGATTAAAATGAATTTCTTTTTTCATCAAATCTACCTGGTAATTGATATATTAAAATTAATTATTAAAAAAAATAATCTTGAAAAAAAGTTTTTCATGAAATAAATCACGGCAAGTACTTTTTAAGTATGTATTTTCCTTTTTGTTTATTTTTAAACAAATCTTGCGATGCATTTTTATGCAATAGAAATCCGAATGAGGAGAAAATATTTTTGTGGATATTCTTTCTAATACTATTGAATACATTTCTCTAGCAAATCGTGGAAGATAGTACACGACGATACATCAGTACAAAGCTAGAGCAGTTTTCTCTTGACATCGGAGAAACGGGATTGGAAATAGGAAAGAAGCGTCAAGTTGAACGGAGGAAAGTCTACATATACGGCGGCAGTGAAAACAGACGTATTCGATCAGACACGTTTCACGATGGTATCGAAAAAATAGAGACGAGTACTCACAATACACATATACACATAAGTATATAAAAAACATCAATTCCGACCGAGGAACGCGTACCTTTTCGGTAATGTACACATGTCCGGATACGACACGAATAAGAAACACGAAGTATTTTTTCACGAAAGAAAAAGAAATCGAATGAAAAATCGAATTGCATCGTTCTTTGACGATATACACGTCTGATTTTTATTCAACGCCTGATATTTTCAAAGAAATAGAGGAAAAGAATCTCGTAAAAAATTTTCGACTCGAAAATTTTCAAATTTTTGAATGAAAAAGTTTGAAAATTATTTTCACGCTGTAAATTAAAATAGATTAAAAAGGTTAACATTTTTGTTTTGTGCTTTTTTCACACTGCCTGTGAAATATCGTCACGTGTACATGGAAGGAATACATGGAGAGAAAAAGAGAGAAAGAGAGAGAGAGAAGAGAAAGATTGGACTCTCGAGCATTTTCAACCAGTCGGGTGCTCTTTCTAGCCCCGGATTACTTCGAGGACCATGGAGACTGTAAAAAATGGGTTCAGTATCGTTCTAACTGTCGCAGCAACGAGAGATAGCGAGCGGCATCGATATCGTTCCTCGTTTGACAAAAAAAGGAGAGGAGCGCAAAAACGAGAGAGCGGAGGAGAAAAAAAGAGCCGGAGAGAGAAAAAAAACCGAGGGAGAAACGAGCCTGTATCGCTTGTTACATTCCACTGGACTGTAACTCCCTTCAACCGTGTTTTTGCACTTACTCTCTGTCTAGAGACATCAACCTACATTTCAAACACACATACGAGAACGTTTAATCCCTGCACGCACATATACAGACGCATATATTATGCAAAATGCTGGTAAAACAAGAGTTCTTAATCGCCGAGGGTATTAAGGTCGTGAAATTTCAGAGATTTATTACGGATCGCGAAAATCTCCCGTGATAGGATGAAAACTCGAATTAAATCATCAATTACCAATTTTTAAAACTTTCCATAAAGTTTATTTTAAATATTGATGAAGTTTTTGTCGTAATTTGAAATTTTATCACGACGCTTAAATTCTCAATTGACTCCTCTTTCAAACTCAAAATCATCGAGTAAATCCTTTTTTCCAAATTCTCATAAAAGTTTGCTTTTTTGGCAACAGATAAAGCCTGTAAAATATGAGCAGGCATGTATAAAAACGAAGATATTCTTTGTACTAAATGCACATCCCAACATACATATAACAGACAACATCATTTTTATTGCATAACTTTTTAATGCATTTGTTTTTTAAAAAATAATTTAATTTCTTGAATTTTTATTCCTCTCACCTTTCTGAATTTTATGTCACGCTCATCGTTAACAATCGTGCTTACCGTCATTAATCTAGTTTCCAACTCGATTATTGATATACGAATTGTCGAGCGATCAATGCATGACGATGACGCACGAGTGTCGACCGATTGTTGCGCGAATATTGATGTCCATCAAGATAACAACGTGTGTTCACCGTTTGGATAGCAGTCTCGATTTGTGTCAACGCAGATTATTCATGTTGTAATTTCACACTTCACGCCAAATTAGTAAAAAATAAAACGATTAAATTGATTTATTTTTAAAAAACCATTGTATTTATCCAAGTATTTTCAAAAATTTCGTTCTCAAGATTTTTCTCGTATGACAGATAAATTTCTTCTCAGTTTTATCTTCAAAGAGGATTAAAGCGCGGATAAAACTTTGATCCTTTCGAGGTCGTGATGTTTTACGTCTTCAAGAAGAAACGTGTTGTCTCAGAATCGACAACTTTTTTCCTCAGAGTCAATGTGTTCTATATACTTATGTATATAACATGATGAGAAAAGCGATTTTTCGTTGGCATTGCTCGTGTCTTGAATACGAAAAGGAGCCAAGTGAACCGTGAGTTATCGGCGCATTATATCAAGGACATGCATGGAAAACGAAAGTATGAGGAGACACGTGAAGATTGTCAAGAGGAAAAGAATTACTCTAATAAACGGAGAAGCGTATGAATTGGGTATTTGAAAAAAGTGCTCCAAAGTCTCGAGGTGGCAAATTTTCAGCAGTTCCAAAGACGATGTGCATCAAGAAATAGTTCAATCTTTTTATTCATGAAACCTACGAATAAAAATTCCCTAATAAAATTCTACCTATAATTTTCTAAAAAAAGTCAACAAAAATTAAAAGCACACACTTTCTGTTTGCTAAAATAAATCAATAATTATTTTCCAATACACATTATTCAATATTTCGAATTTCCTATAACCAATTTTCTGGGTCTAAACCCGTACACACTTGCTTCCAATTTTGACAGCATCCGTACGATGTTTTTCGGTAGATAAAGTTTGTTTCCAAATCACGTCTAGTAAGAAACTAATTAAATGTGTAATTTATAGCTCAGAGCCTCCTCGATACGAAAATGTAATACTTTTTTCTCGAACTATTTTCTGAATCCATCAGTCTCTATTTTCCTCATTGGAGTCGAGTGGCAAGAAGCTCTGGAGAGGATATAAGGGTGAGGAGAGGAAAGGAAGTGCTATAAATCGTGGCAATGGTCGTGTGGCTTCGAGAGCCATAATTTCTCACCGGACGACGATTCATAATCCATCAGGTGGAGAAAGGAGGAGGGCGGGAATCCTCATCGCCGGGATCGTTGGAAATGTTGAGTGCGCCAGCACGATTATCACGGAGCCACTCTTGTGGGCATCCTCTATCTCTCGTTACTCTCGCTCACTCGCTGCCACCTCTCGTTCCTCATTTATTTTCTTTCATTTTAAACCATTTTACCTCTCGTTCCTCTCATTTTCCCTTGATTTTTCTCATCTCTTGCACCACGACTGGAAGATCTTTTCTTCTATTTTTCCTGTCTTTCGTCCTTCATTATCTTCGCATCATCCGACATCTTTTTTGCGATCGATTTTTTTCTTCTCGTCTGTTTATTAATTTAAACCAGGTTCTATCCTCGTTTCCTGTGTACATTTTAAGTTTACGGGAAAGTTTTTTTTCGATTCGCTCATTACAATTATATTAAAAAAAACTGTCTTGGCATTCTCCAGGCTAAAATTTATCGATGCAACGAACGTTAGCAATATGCCAAGATCCTGAGACGACGTTGCTCCAGTCTGATCGTGCTCGTGCGCAGAAAAACTGTTATATATGTATAGCCGGGTATTACACATATAACGAAATACCAGAAATTCTCAAGGGCGAACCGAGCTCGGGACAAGGGAAGCCTCGCTCCTCTCCCAGCAACGGTGATAAATTCCAACCCCTTTTACCATACCAAGAGGTTAATGCGTGTTCTTCAATCCACCGTTCATTCTCGAATGCACACTCGCACACATTTTATATCCCCAAGAAACGACGTCCGATGTAATTAGAAAGGAGCATTCATAAAATTCCACTAATCGCCTATTCCAACTTCTCATACATTTTATTTTTTTGGCACGTTGAATTTCGCGTTGGAAATCGTTCGGGGCGTGTTTTAATGACACTTTACTGATCTCAAATGAAGCAAAATTACAAAATGTCACGTACTTGGAAAAAATCAAAACCAACAAATTTAAAATATTTAATGTTTGAGGAACAATTTTTAAATGTAATGGAGATCTATGGTTAATAGGATCCAGAGAGGAGAAGATAAGTCTCGAGGGAAAAAGGGTGTTTGACTATTCGAGAGGAACCCTTATGACACGAAGCTCTGCGAGCTTGCACCGACTATATATGAGAGAGCGCTCGAACGATGGAAGATTGAATAATGCGACAGATCGAGGAGGATCGAGTGCACTGGAGAGTTCTGCGCCTCCAAAGCTCGATGGGAGCTTGTATAAAATCAACCGAGGAGACTAAACCCTATATCGAGTCAATCCCTAGACAAGGCTCGAGGCTTCCAATCCGAAAGGGCGTATTAACAGAATTTCCGTTTTCAGCGATTACCGATACGCCCTTCCTGATCTTTAATGGGGTTGGAGTCGAAGCAAGCGAGGAATAGGTGACAGGAGAGAGATGAAGGGAAATGCAGAAACCGCAAGCATCGACGACCGATACCGCAGACTCGTTCCGAACCCTCAAAAGCTCCACACGCTCATACAGCTTTATGTTAATTAATTAGTGATTCCACGAGTGAGTCTCCTCTGTTTCGAAATCGTCTTTTGAATCATTTTTTTTGTCTTCTCTCTTTGTGTACTCTTTTCTCTCGCGTTCTTAATTTTCGTATATCGCTTTCAAAGAGTTCCACATAGAACGACCATATGCGTTGTGTACTCGAAAGCCACAGAGGCAAAGGAAATTACTCTTCTGATTTTTTTTTTCGTTTCATCGGAGCATCATCTTTTTATTAAGTCCTTTATTAAATTTTTTATTCGGATTGCACGAGAGCCGTGAATTTTTTCATTTTGCATTCCATTGAAAGGCGTGGAGTGCTCTTTCAATGTTTATTTGTTGAGAGGATTTTTCGAGAGGAATCGGACCGTTGTGCTGTTTCCCAGATGAAAAATGAGAGACTCGCTCTGTACGAGATATAATCAATGGACGTATCGTTTTCTCCATCGAATAAATAAGTTCCTCGTTTCATCGAACGGGAGGGATATGAAAACACGAAAATTTCAAAACTGCTCCGACACCTACGAATATTCGCACGAGCGAGAATATTTTTGCGTCGAAAATGTGTACAAAATGTTGCACATGCGTTAAAGATATATGCATGAGAACGGGGAAACAAGAGTGTAGATGCATGTTTTGCCGTTTTAGCGCGACAAAGTGTACGTACGGGGGAGTCGCTCCATTTCGATGTTTCATCCCCTGCATGGGACGAGGATGTACGCGGTGCGGCTTCGTAACAATTTATATCGTGCGAACTCTAAATTTCGCCGATAAAATCGACGGAATTTACGATTCTCGCACTAAAAGCTGGTTTAAGTGAAGAAAGGGATGAGAGCAGGGCGCAATGTCGAGTTGCCTGCTATTTTTTTTTCTTTTCCGGAGTTCGCCATACGAAGACAAAGAGAGGAAAATCCGTATTGTAAAAAAACATCGAGAGTGCAGCGCCAGTTTCGCACTTAAGGGTACGTCGAACGAAGTCTTCTCTTTTTAACCTGCTATTTTTTATATTTTTCACCGAAATGAGAGGTCTCTCTGTCTCCTCTTTTTTTCAACAGCTCGGAACGAAAAAAGGATACGAAGGCTAAAAAATCGTTTCACCGTAGTAAATCTCGATTGCACTATCGTACAGTACTCCGAATTCACGAAAACAATTTTGTCCAAAAAGTAACAATTTTTTTTTACAGAACTCATATGAATGAAATTGCAACGCTATTTCACTGAAGCAAAAATTCCATCTCTCATCATTTTTGAATAAAAAAAATAACTCTATAACACTTTCGATTCGAGAGATTTGGATAGAGCGCACGGACCGCTTAATTTCAAACTTCGATTTGATTTCGGTTCAGAACACCGGATAACGCGAGAGAAGTTTTGATTGTGCAATCCTCGAATACATGATGGGTTCGGACACACATGCAATTACAACGCGACTGTGATTCAATAAAATTTCGACAAATATGTACATCTATATGTGTGTATAGTGTATGTAAAATATACAACTAGATAGAAGGATTGTAAAAGGGAGCAACGTAGGGAAAACAATTTGAGGTTTCAAACGGATTCTATTCCTTTCTAGCCAAGAATTCGTTAAGGTAACGAAACTAACTTAATTCTCCATTCAATCCATTTGAGGAGTCCGCAATTTTGCAAAGCTTACACGAAAATGCACTCACGAAATCGCTTTAATCTGATGAAATTGGTTTATTAAAAAAAATCCATCCCACGAAAGAATACGAAAGAGAAAAATAACCGAACCAGAAAGATTTTGAAAGAAAAATATGAAACCATTTTACATTCGCAAAGTCTTGGAAATATTCATTTTCTTTAACATTTTTTGAGCTAAAAAGTTTTGTGTTTTCTTCATCGTTTGAAAAAGTAGACAAGGATCGTTTCCTGATACTTTTCACCAGATACTCCCTCAAATTCGAAAAAAAAGTTTCCGTACTGTTTCATTATGTAATTAAATAGATATTGAAAAATTCTCGACGAAAATTCGATCTAGGAATCCTGCGTGGGAGTGACTCGTGCAGAAAAAAATCGAGACTAATTTGAATAATGGGTAGAGGAGATGGAAGCGAGTGGAAAGAGTTCTTGATCGTTCCACTTTCCTCGAAATATGATGAGAAAAGATATCGGAGTCCTCCATCAAGTTCTCGTCTTACGGGGTGGCACGTTATAAGACGTAACTGCTATCCTCGTTTAACGTAACTCAGTCTATATAGTTATATTCATCGAAAGAATTTTATGCTCGTGAGGATATTCGTTCGTAAGAGAGACAGAGAAAAGAAGAGAGAGAGAAAGAGAGATAGAAAGGAGGAAAACGGAGAGAAAGGTTGAACACGTGTGAAGGTAAATTCTGCACACGTATCGCAAGTTTATCTCCGCAGAATGAGAACTCGCGGCCCGGAGAAAATTCCTCGCTAGGGGAAAAGGGCAGGGGAAGATTCAGGTCTCTTTGGAAGCTGACATATTGGGATCGTTTCACCGTCTAGCCACATTTATGTATACGTTCCAAGCTTACGCCTGCCAAGCTCTTCTTATATTTGCCATCATCCGCTCTCTCGCTGTCTCTCGCTCTCTCTCTTTTTTAAAGTCTGTAGTGTTTCACTGATGCTCTCTTATTCTTCCTCTTTTCTCATCAGGGGAGCCGCGTGAAAAAGTCGCGAGATGCAATCCCCGATTTACTTATATGGCAAGGTGAAAAAAAATGGAGAGAAAAAAGGAGGCTGATGAGAACGAGTCACGAGTTTCTTCAGTTGGGATTTCTCTCGTGTATTGTTCTCATATATAAGAACAGTATGAATATGAATATGGAAATAAGAGAACCGTATAATAAGATACACATCTTTTTGGATTTTGAGAATTGTTGGCGAATCGGTGTCACGATCAAAAATAAAAATATAAAAATTTGTTCATCAATCAAATCGAAGTATCCAAAAAAGCTTAAAAAATGTCTACGTCTATACTTATATTTAAAAAATCGACGAGAATAAATTCCGAGTTATTGCTGATAAATTCAGACGAATTGATACTCGAAGACAATACGTTTCGTCCTCGAATTAACGTTTTCTAAATGTTCGTTCTATTCCGGCGGAATGAGACGGGCGAATCGATTAAACCTTCCTCGTGAGAGCTTTTCCATTTTTCTCCCTTTTTCCGCTCGTAATTGAGAGAATTCCGTATCGCACTTACATTTCCGTGTTTCTTTTGTTCCCACATGGAGTGACAATCGAGCAATTGCTGTTTAATCGTCACCGACCCACACACGCGCGCGTCCATTCATGTATACAAATACAGGCTCGTTCCATTGTACCCAAGAGCACACGTATATATTTTTTTACGAGGCCAGATCGTTATGGGAATAGAAGAGTTTAGTCGCAATGCGCTCTGAGGCTTTTCCGTCCCGAAAACCTGACCACTCGACCCGGATGGGAGAAGCGAAATTAAACGGGAATAAGAGCCATTACGGCATGCGGAAAAATAGAGGAAATGAATGGAAGAACGGAAGAATATAACAGAAATGGTAGAAGGTTCCCGCAGGAATGAGTCGATAAGCGAATCCTACCTGTGGGATATCGTGACAGGTAGCATTTGCACAAATAGCAAGATATTCCGAGCCGTCCACCGCAACAAATATACGCGGAGCAATCTACAATCCACCATTCTCCGCGTTTACATTTAACGCAAGTATTATTCGTATAAATTTCACGTTTCAAGCGTTTATGAACGTTTATTTTCCTCGCGATTACACAGCGTCGCGTTACTTTTTTCAACGAAAATCATAAAAAAATGTTTGCGATAAAATTCCGACGAAAAGGTTTTTCCACCGAAACGCTTATCGATTCTGTTTTTTTTTATCTTAATTGCTTTTTTCTTCACCCCTCTCTCTTTTTCAGCGCGTTTTAATTGCATCTGCAATCTGCGAATTCCCATCTCGTTTTCTGACTCAATAGAGAACTTTTTTTTCTGTTCCAGGTGCCGAATGAAACAATGGAGACGCGATCTTCCACCCACTTCCGTTATCATTACTTTTCACAACGAGGCCAGATCGACTCTGCTTCGAACTGTCGTCAGGTAAATTTCTCGCATTTTTTTTCTCCGATTTTGAGAGAAGAGAATTTTTCGCTTCTCGTTTTTCCCGGTCGACGAAAGTACTTCCTGAATACCGGACCCTCCGATCGGAAATTCGATACCAATGGAAAAGGCGGAGAGAAAAAGAGAGAGAGAGAGAGAGAGAAACCAATGGAATTTTCTAATCATCATTCCACCGATCTTCGCTCGTTCATAGCTATTCTTCCTTCAATGCAAAATATAAATCTATTTAAATGTACTCCAATATCAATTAAATATTCATTTGCTTTACATAGCAAGACGAGATTTTAATATCTAAATTTATTTTAGAAGGTTTGAAAATTATTACATATTTTTAGAATATTGTTAATTCGAAATTGAATATATCGTCAATTTGCATTTATTTTATCGTACAAAATCGAGATTTCCACACTGCTGACCCTTAATGACTATTCGATGATTTTTAATTATTTTTAACTTTTTATCAAGATTTATTGAAATTCAAAATTAAATGTATTTTTCAAATATTTTTAGCGTGCTCAATAGAAGTCCGGAGCATCTAATCAAGGAAATTATTCTAGTCGATGACTTTAGTGATCATCGTGAGTAAATAATTGTTAATAAAAATGTCAATGTTGCCATATATTTAAACAAATTTTCTAAATATTTGTAAAACCATTTGCAGCCGAGGATGGTGAAGAATTATCGAAAATCCACAAAGTCCGGGTGATAAGAAATGAGAAGCGAGAAGGTCTAATGAGGTCGAGGGTTAGAGGCGCCGATGCAGCGACAGCGAGTGTTCTCACCTTTCTCGATTCTCATTGCGAGTGCAACGCTGATTGGCTCGAGCCGCTACTCGAGAGAGTAGCCGAGGATCCTTCGAGGGTCGTATGTCCTGTCATCGATGTCATTAGCATGGACACGTTTCAATATATCGGTAAATATATGTATTTACAATTTTTTTTTAATTTAATGCCTGTTAAAAACTTTATTGGGTTTTATTTTACAAAGTTTAATCACACAAATTTTGCAACGCCAGGTGCATCGGCTGATCTCCGAGGTGGTTTTGACTGGAGTCTCGTATTCAAGTGGGAATACTTGAGCTTGGCTGAGAGACAATCACGACAGAAAGACCCAACGCAGGCGATAAGAACTCCAATGATCGCAGGCGGTCTGTTTGTCATAAATAAAGCTTATTTCGAAAAATTAGGCAAATACGACACTCAGATGGACGTTTGGGGTGGCGAGAATCTTGGTGAGTAATTCGTCCCCATTTAAAAAATAATTCATTCTATATAATATAAAAGAGAAAACTCAAAATAAAATAATTTTTTAAATAATAAAAATTTAAATATGTGAATAAAAAATTCTTCTACTATTTGTTTTGTTGAATTAAAATTTTTTTTCAGAAATATCATTCCGAGTATGGCAGTGCGGTGGGTCGCTCGAGATAATACCGTGCTCAAGGGTTGGTCACGTTTTTCGAAAGCGTCATCCCTACTCATTTCCGGGTGGTAGCGGCAACGTATTCGCTCGTAACACACGTCGAGCCGCGGAGGTCTGGATGGACGATTACAAACACTTTTACTACAATGCAGTTCCTCTCGCGCGGAACATTCCGTACGGAAAGTAAGCAAAATTTTATGAAACTAATTATTCGTAAAACGAGAAAAAAGAAATTATTTTTTTTTTTTATTAATTTTTTTATTTCGATTAACAATAATTACCTCTTGCAAAAAATTATCTCAATCTAATCATTTATATATTTTGTTTCTAGCATTCAGGACAGAATAGAGTTGAAGAGAAAATTGCACTGCAAACCCTTTAGCTGGTATTTAAAAAATGTTTATCCGGAATTAGTAATTCCAACTAGCGAGGGTGGTCCTGGAGGTTCCCTGAAGCAAGGATCCGCCTGTCTCGACAGCATGGGCCATCTTCTCGATGGAAATGTTGGACTATATCCTTGTCACGATACCGGCGGCAATCAGGTAATGAAATTGTTTTTAAATAAAAAAGAAAACAATTTTTAAATTATACTGCCTAAATTATCATGTGATTTGCAAGAGCTGTGAGATTTTTATTGTAACGTTAAAAACGTCATTTTTTTGCCATGACACATTTTTATTTTTAGTCAAGTTCTGATTATTGTAAGGCCACGTATCCACCTGCTGAATTATGCCCTCCACCAAGTTCCGTTCCTTAAAATGTATTCCGAATACTCTCACACTCACTCGCACTGAAGGAAAACAGCCATCGCGGAGCACCTACGCTGTTCGTCCGTTTCTCTCCCACGCCGATCAGCTGTCTCAATCTCCACCGTCTTCCGAGGGCCGTTGAGCGCACACCGTGTCAATACGAAAGATTAAACGTTCAAAAATCGAATGAATATTCCGCGGCCCAACGAGTCCCTCCCCGAACTTATTCCCGACCCGAAACATTGTATTTTACCGTCCCGAATTAATCCCTTGCTCGCTAAAAATTTATGAAAATGAATCTCTCTCGTCAAATGGAAAGAGACGGAGAGAAACCATTTCCGTGCCGCACGAGCTTTCAAATTTCCCGCGTCCTAAGCCCCATCGTCGTGACGTCAGAGAGCAGTACCAGCCGGACGGATCCGCGAATCGATAATCGACGCTGCGTATCGGCGGAAAATCGATGCGGAAGGACAAGCGCGAGGAACCGGAGGTTGAGCTTGATTAGGCTGGTTCCACGATAAGTCGTAAAAGCGTCGTAACGCTGCCGTATGTCGGAATCATGGTCTAAAGGGATAGGAAGCCGACATATGACACCGTCTTACGACGTATTGTGGAACCAGCCTTATCAATTACCCTTTACGTCATTGAAGGGCGAGCATCGAAGTCAAATTTGTAGAATTCTTGTGAGAAACGGAGTGAATTATTGCACCGTGGAATTTACACAAGACGACCAAGCAAACTCGGATTATTTTCTTTGGGTTTACCATTGAATCCGAGTGCAGAGTGAGAGTGTCCTTTTCCCCAAATGTATGAAGAAATTGTGTGTGTGCTGGCATTCGCAATTATTTTTCTTTTTTGCATTGAACACGTGATCGATAGCACTTGCTTAGAAAGTATTCTGTTTTCCCCGCAGATAATTTTTTTTTTTCGTACGTGAAGCGTCTGGGCTCGCGAAAACTCCCATACAAATCCCTTTCCGTCCCGAAAATTATTATTTGGTAAAAAGTGAGATTTTTCTTTGAAAGCAATTGGCGCGAGTATTCCCCTCGCTTCCCTGCATTGTGATTGTACAGTTTATAAAAAGTGGATGGATGACCGTACTGTAGAATTGGGCGCCATGTACTTTTTGTAGATTTTGGTAGTCTCTAGTTTGGTCTCATTGTTTTTGTATGTAATGTTCCGAAAATGAGCAGCTTTTTGGATCATTTTTCTTTTTATAATCGTGAGGTGTTTGTTCAAGTTTAGTTTGTTGTCAATTGTTATATCAAGATATTTGGTCTCATTTACTGGGGTGATTACGGAGTCTAGTAGTATTATTTTTGGAGATAATTGTTTTATTTTGTGATTTAATATAATGAGTTGTGATTTTTGCGGGTCAAGTTCCTTTTGTTATTTGCCAAAAAAATATTGTAATTTTTTGTTTTTGTATGTATTTTTTCTTATATAAATCCCTCCCTTTATTTTGTATTATGAACACAGTCCGAAATTAATAAATTAAGGTTTATTTTGTTTTATAATTTAGTGTCAAAATGTTCTTTATTATTTTTCCCCAAACACGTCATATTATACATATGATAGATATTTTTATAAACGAACAAGTATAAAACGTAATAAGCAATACGAAAATGCAAAAATAAATGTTGTGTTTTTTAGGAATGGGCTCTAACCAAGGACGGTTTGATAAAACATCACGCCCTGTGCTTGACTCTGCCAGTATACGCGAAAAGCATAACCTTGCTGATGCAGATATGCGACGGTAGCGAGAATCAAAAGTGGAGGCATCTCGAGGGTGGCCTGATTCGACACTCTCGCGTCCCGATATGCATAGACTCGAGATATCATGCGCAACGTGGCATTACGGCAGAAAAATGTGACTCGAGTGCTGATACTCAACGGTGGCATCTCTACAATAACAGTCATTAGTTTAAAGCGTATTAACAGATCGGTGTGTTGAGAGCAGCAAAGACTAAATGAGAGAATGATATATGTATAAATAAATATATATATACAAATACGATGAAAATTGAGAAAAGCGATAAAAGAGGAAATTTCGTCCAGGGTGCGTGATCATTCCACTCGACGATTTATCGACGTGTGAAATCAAAGAGAGATCAAAAGAGAACAATTTTCTTGAAACGAGAATACAAGAACGTTCTCCCAAATTGTGACGGGTTCTTAACACTTTTGACAGAAATTTTGTCTCTACGGAGAGAAAGGAGGATAATTATCGTTCAGACTGACACTTTTGCATCTTTTGAGAGAAAATCGCATTATCCATTATTTCTTGAGATTTATTGAGAATTTTGTATGGTCTACTGTTTATTCAAATCTTAGACTCATAGAGACAAGATTGTGAAGAAATGTTGACAAAAGATAAGCAAAACGATATCAAAATTTTTCGAGACTCCGAAATTTTCTCTTTTCATTTCCTTTGCTCGATAAAAATAATTAGCGAAATATTCGAACAGTGGAGATTATTTTCTCTTTCACATTCCGCAGTAGCTGTAAGGGATTTGCAGAAATTAAAAATTCTTAAACAGAAAAAAATTGATGCCTCTTCTGATTCCAAGAGCGGTTGTTTTTTTTATATGTAAATACAACGCAACTGCATTACTTGTAGAGTGTCGATTTAATCATAATGCAAAAAATAGGCACTCATGAGCCGAGAGCCTGCATTTAAAATCTTTGAAAATTTTTACCACTGCCTGTACAGAAAATTATTTGCTGGAGTTAATAATTTTTAATCTCAAATATCATTAATCAAGTTTCAATGGCAGCAATAAACGATGAATTGAAATATAATTCTTTCTTTTTTTGAGAATTCGACGAACAATGTCTGAGTCTCGAATAAAGATTTTATTTTTATAAATAAAAAGAAAGACTAAAATATTACGAAATTTTTTGAAAGACGGTGAAAAAAGCATAAAAATCAATGAAAAGTATATTTCTTTTTGTATCGAACGTTTTTAGCAAAAAAAAACATAAATCTTTGTGAAATCCCAAAAGGAAGAAAAAAAGAACGAATAGCTAACTAATCACGACGACTATAAGCTTTTGTATGATAAAAATGTAATGCATAATTGAATCGAGATAAAGTAAGCATCATTACAGTCGAATAATGATAACCAAGCCCCAGTGAAAATTCAACGTATAACAGAAATATACGTAAAATTTTCAATCACTTCCAAACGTACGATTAAGTCATAAGTCAAATTAAAATCATAGACTTCAAAAGAAGAATAAACGGAAACGAAAAAAACGTTACTTTTCACATTCAACAAAGGAGGAAAATGAGAAGAAATTAGTTTACTGGAACAATGAATAGCCAACGAATTGTGGGATTTTAATGACATTGCAACACAAATTGTAGCATGATTAGAACATATTCTGAATGAAGTATATTTAAAAATCGATACTGAGATTATGCTTATTCATGTGCAACGTCGAGTTGCTGGTATTTTCCATCGAGAATTACAATTTCTGACTGAGAACACTTTTTTAAACGAAAAATAATCAAATGGGAAAATAATCTACTTTCCCAGATTTTGTGAATTTAAAAATTCCTAGAAAATCGTTTTGAATACGTTGAATACCCTCGTTGATAAAACGTCTTCTGTGATTATTTTTTTTATTCTGCCGTAACTGTCTCTGTTCTTTCAATCAAATTATTTTGATTTAAGTCGCAGCTGATGTGCGTTGTTACCGTTTTAACACAAAATGTATGTGTACATTTTTTTTAAAGACGAAGGCTTGAAACGATAGAGGCAACGAGCAGAGTTAAGCAGT
Source organism: Cremastinae sp. B BG-2022a (assembly GCA_030522605.1). NCBI lineage: Eukaryota > Metazoa > Arthropoda > Insecta > Hymenoptera > Ichneumonidae > Cremastinae sp. B BG-2022a. The sequence continues at coordinate 2,198 of JAPYYX010001183.1, read as the reverse complement.
TTGTCATAGCGTATTGTAAATATTAGATAAAAAATAATATGACGTACATAAACACAATGTTTTATGTAAGAATTATGGTAAAGTCGTACTTCCAACATAAATAAGCTGTAAAATATTAGTATACATGAAAATCGAGCTAATAAAAAAAATGAAAGCGAGAGAAGGCAGCTAGATAATAAGCTGGAAATCATTAATGTTAATGCAATAGAAAAAAAAAGTTTGGTTGATGAAAATATTTTTGTCGGCTAATTGCTTTTTCAGTGAGAGTTCACTTTTTTTCTACCAATCAAGTAGAAGTGGCAAAAGATGAAATATGTTGATACTTTCTTCATATGGTAATTTGCAATTGTATGATAATAACTGTATGTATGTACGTGCTGCGATGAATCATAATATTAAATCTAGGAAGGATAAAGAGGCAAGTTTTTTTTAATAAAAAAGGAATATTTCCAAAAAAAGGATTTATTATTATTCGCACCTGATCTTTGTACAAATTATAATCTAATCATTCACAGTGAAATCCTAGGCTTTCTTACTACTTCTTTTCAGTCCCTTCTTCACTTTTTTCTTCAAATCATCAACATCTAACTCCTGTTTCCTTTTTGTCCCTTTGGCTGGAAGACTATCTTCAGTGGGGGGTACAAATGCCTGAGCTCTCTTCTCTTCTCTCTTCTTAGCCGCCTCCTGGTGTCTCTCATCCTGCTCCTTCTTCCTTCTTGCTCTCTTCTGCTCTTCCTTGAGGAAGTATTCTCCCGAAGCTAATTCCTTATCCAGTTTGCTCTCCTGTTGAGGCGGTGGGAATGGCGTATACGGTTTCTTAATCTTCTTATTCTTCGGCTGTTTCCTCTTGGCCACGTTCTTGGAACTGAACTTTGGTAAAAATCTCTCCCAATTCTCATTCTTTAATTTTGGATCTTTGGCCAACTCGCGTTTTATCATGAGAGCTTTTATGTTGTAGATAGGATGGATATTTTTCATCGTTTCCTCAGCAATTTTTCTAACTTGCAAGAGACCTTTGTACGGACCCAGAGCAGCGACCGTTTGTCCTTGCACGAGTACGTAACAGTCGGTCAGAAGTTCAATGGATTTCAGCGTACATCCGTTCGGTCCGATGAGACGCTGACGTCTTTTGACAAATTTTTCTTTGTTCCTGACCAGTGATGATATTTTTATAATGTCGCAAGCAATGTCATCCTGGAGAACTCTGACAGCTTGTTCAAAAGGCACTGAACGTGACATGAGCTTTAACATGTCTCTGGCTTTTATTATTATATAAGGATCCCACGTTTTTCTAGTAGTTTTTACAGTCATGCTACCTTCCATCAAGTCAAGCTCAACTTTCAAGCCATGCTTTTCTAAAGCTCTTTTCACCAATGGCCAACACTGTCGCAAATATTGCTCTCGATATTTCGGAAACAGCGTTGCAAATGAACTTTCTTCCAACAATCTGTGAGGATTGTCCTCGCGCTTGAAAGTTGGAAGTTTGAGAGACCAGGCGTCGTCCACTGGTCCGGTCGTTTTGGTTCCATCCTCAGCGTCCGATTCACTCATCTTTTATTACAAATGTCTCGAATAATTTGTAGTTTGTCTTTGACAGTAGAAAGATGTCAAATTTCACTCTTTCGCACAGAATAATGGTGAAAAAACTGTTTATTGCATGTTTCGGTGCTCACTCACGAGGTTATGTTTACCATCTTTTCCACGTTGAAAGTATACACGAGACTTTTACGGTTGTACGCATTCGTAAAACCGAGTTGATAACCAGTATTATAAATTTCTGTGTTTCTTACTTTGCAGTTTATACTTTTTTCTTTTTTCCTCGAATTATGGAAAAATCGGGAAAGTCTAGTGTTTATATTTCGAACTTTATTCCATGTGCTTTCGGCGAAACTGTGCTGCCCACTAACTGCTAATTTGAAAAGTAAGCAGTACAAACAGTCGGTAAGGAAAACTTCTGTATTAACGTTTACAAATAATGGAGTCGGTAAGATAGAGAACAGCAGATTATTTATTTATTCATTTATTTATTGCAAAACTTTTTCTAAAGTATCAAAATAATTTTAATTCTACATTTATTGCAAACTTTTTGGGAAAGTTGTTTTAACCCTTAGTAGTCACACTGGGTCCAAAAGACCCATGACTTTTTTGACCTGGAATGCGGGTCCCTCAAATCGAAAAATTTAGGTTCGTGGCGGTAT
>JAPYYX010001182.1:0-29653 GCA_030522605.1 Cremastinae sp. B BG-2022a | reverse complement strand
CAGATAAGGTCCAGGCGGGAATCCATTTTCGGGGCCACGTTATCATTAGGGAAAATAGACTAGGGCCAAACTTTAGCCACAAAAAAATTTCTACACGGGAACACGGCGAAACGTCTCCGCTCCGGGTCAAGCGATGATTAATCGCCTCCTACCGACTTACTCGTTTACCGCCTCATCTCGCTCCCCTCCTCAACTAATTAGCAATTAGTCACTCCCCTGCAAACAGTTCCCTCAAGAAATAAGACGAACTCCTTGAATAAGAAAAATGTTGAAAGCGGCGAGAGTTATGAGTATTGAGAAGATTTTTTTTGCATGTGGTAAGTTTCTTCCCTTGCAGAGTCCCTTTTCGCTTTTACCGTGCTTGGATTCTTGTCCTAATTACGGCAAGAGTCAAGGTAGACGCATATAAATCCGGCAATCGAAGAAAAGTGCAGTGAAGGAGTTTTTGCGTTGTGGCATAGAGGCAAATAAATGTTTGAGCAAAGGAAAAAGAGTTTTTCTCTGAGCTGACCGTTTTGAAATATTCATACACATGGGTTTTCCTTGAAAGGAATAAATATTGAGCCTCGGAAATCAGAAAGCTGTAGAAACTGTCGTAGTTGTTGGTGGAATTGCGACCTTTTTATAGTCAGGATTCACACGTACAAATCGAGTCAGACGGGAACGGGGATTCCACCGCTTCGAGTTACGAAGTACCACGGGAAATAGGGCAAGAGATTGCTCTGAGCTAAAGAGAAAATGTATATCCACTTGCATTGAATCCAGCAACAAACATAAAACCCCTTGCTTCGCTACATCACTTTTCAACGAGCTTGAATCACATTATCTCGTAATTAATTTGTCGATTTCAATTTGCTTAATCCACTTGATCTAAAATAATCTGTCCATTAAAAAAAACCAAGATGTAATAACAGTAACACAATACTTTTACAAATTACACACATTAAAAATCCACGAGATCACGAATGATATTAATTTCTGTCCAATTAACACTTTTTCCTCTTTCTCTGCATGTTTCATTCAACAAAAAGAAATAAGTAATTTACCGGCTGGACGCTTGAGGCTAGCAAAGAGAAGAATGTTCTTCTGCCGGAGATGAGAAAGGAGATATCGAGTTTAAAGCAATGTTGAAAGAATGGAAAAGAGTAGAGAAGTGAGCCTGAATTGGAGTACATGGTGCACACCCGGTAATTATGGTAGATACGATTCAAAGGTGTCTGCGAGTTTAAACATTCGCATGCTGGCGTGTGGTCGAGAGAGGCGAAAGGATCATAACGCTCAGCGGTAAGAAGAGGCTCTCGAACGTCCTGTTCTCGAGAGAACATTTTCTCTTTCGCTCTTTAGTTGTGTCTTTTTTCCCTCCCACACTTGACGTACTTTTTTATAACACCCCGTCCTCTCGGCGTCCTCTCGTTTGTACAAGATAACGAGGCAAAAAGGGGCAAAAGAAAGCTGCTCAAAGGAGTAGCGAGAACACAAATGCCTGTCTGGACGTTAAAAATTTCACATTTACATCTCTGCATAGACGTACACACTTCCGCGCCCGAGTGCACTCACTTTTTATATCCCCGGCGTGTGTTCTCTGCGCAATAATTTCATAGCTATAAAAGAGAACGGCGACGACATTCGCAACTCTGCGGAACGATCTCGCGTAAATACGTTTTTAAGCAATGGCAAATTTTTTATGGATCTTATTTTGTTTGTTTTTAAAAGTCCATCTACTTTTTCAATGCGAGTTTATATTCGTTTAGAGCTCAAGAGACGAAGATACAATTTCCTCGTGCTCGGCTTTGTCAAACGCCTCGTACGAAATCCTCGAATGTCATCACCTTAACAAGTTGAGCACAAACTTGCGCTCGTCTAACGTGATTAACGGAACACTTGTAACTTGTTTCGTGTTTACCGGGGGACGTTTGGGATCCGAAATCGGGGAATGCCAATTCTGGATCCTTGCAAGCCTCGGGGTAATCCTCAAAAGTCCTTTGGAAAAGCGATTAAGCCAACTCTGCATCCAAATGGCTCGTACCATCTGAGATTGTGTCAATGAAATCTGGACATATCGAAATGTGATTTTAAGTAAAACAATTAAATGAAATCCTCTATTAAAAAGTAAAAAAAAATCATGAGAAATCATTCCAGCTCACTAAATAAATTTGGATATTAAATTCATGGAGCCCCCGTTTGATCTGGTGAGCCTTCGTATCCCGAGATTACCAGTGTCTGAAAATTGAAGAAAAAAGATTTTAAAAAAGTTATAAAGAACGCCGAATAATGCAGCTTTCTCATTAAATTTAAATTCAAATAAACTAAGGCTGAGTGGATCGGGGGAAGAAAAAATGTTCTGGGGATCGAGGTGAGAAAAAAGTAAGATTGGAGCTCAAGGACCGACACATCGCGAGTTCCCGTTCGAGGCTCGAACGCAAGTCTATAGGGATGTAGCAGCCTCGTAGCTCGAAGGAAAAAAAGAGAATGAGAAAAATTGCCAGTGGCCGAGAAGGAAGGAAAATGTAATTCGTGACCCGAAATTTGGACCCCTGGGGAAACCTCCAATTCCAAATGTTTTCACCATAGAGGTGGTTTCGCTTCAACCACACTGATATGTAGGTAGCTTTATCTATTCATACTAAATGGCAACTCTTCCGGGACTGGTGTTTGAGATTTAACATTCGATTGAAATCTCCAAAAAATTTGGTTCACACGCTCGATTAAAAAAATTGTCTTGCATTAGAGACTCTCTGGATTTTTTTTCATTGAAACTCCATTCAAAAAACTAGCATGATTGATAAGTGGAGAAATTCTAAATGAATATTTCATTAAGAGTCTCTTAACGCAACACGTTCACAGCATCTACAGGAATGAATAAGCCCTAAATAATTCCGTTCGCTTTTCGACTTGAAGCTAGAAAGGAGAAAAGCTTTTTCTCTGTTTCAACCGATTTCCCATTCTGCCAAACTCGGCTAGAGCAACGTTCAAAATTCATGGCGCTGCATGAGTTCTCTCTATGCTCTGCGCGGGATGGAAGTCAGAGCTCTTAAAAATTTTCCATCCTTCTCGTCAGGAAAGGAAAGTCTAGTAGTATGTTACTCCCGGTTTCCTTGGCGGATTCTTGATATCACGTAGAACGAAAAAAAGTAGTGAGAGATGAAAGGTGGAAAAAACGGTGGCCAATTCGCTATACTGGTGCCATAAGAGCAATAAAGCTTCTTCCGTCGTTTCGTGACTGGTTAAGATCACGAAATGAAATTTTGGAAGAAAATCCGTTTCTACCAGAGAATACGAGGAAAGATTAATCTTCTGCGATTTATCTTAAAACAGAATTTCATATGAAACTTTGAGAAAATTGTTACGGAAAATTTCGAGGTGCATGAAAAAATTTCCAGCACGAGAAAAAAATGGATTTCTGCTTACCGACAGTGGATAAGCTCACTCTCCATTAATTCATTATTACTAATTATTTAAATACAATTAAATATAATAATTATTTTCTTAAACGGACATTGTTCTTACTTTTATAGTTTATGAAACTTCATGAAGCATTTTTTTTCCGACTATCGGTAATGTACCTTTGAAGGTTAACAAATCCTTGGATAACTTTTATTTTTACCGTTGGTCAATGTAAGAATCAAAATCTCTCCCAATAATGCTTTCGTAAATAACATTTTGATAAATGTGTTTTTTTACTAGAAGAAAAATTCGAGAAAAAATTAATTTCAATTTTTATGCTCTCCAAGTTCGGAACATATTTTTGTTTAACTTTTGCGGATATTGCGTTAGATGTTTCAGGTTTAATTTAAAATATCCATTAGTCTTTTCCACGATCTTTAGCCAGGAGTGAATTCGAAATTTATGGTCTTAGTTAATGTGTCAAGGTAGATGGTTTAGGAGCGAAGAATCCGTCGATAAATAAAGTACGCACTGTCGAACGTCGAGAACGAATATTCCGCGGGTCATTAGCAAGTTGTCTTATTAGCGAGAATAGAATACGAGTTAGAAACTCATTCGTTCACTGTCTTGGTCGGAGTGACGGGCGTTTACCAGCGACGCGACCGCGAGAAATATATCGATCCGGTTCTCGTATACCGGCTTTGATATATGATGGCGAAAAACAGAGAAGGAAATGACTAACAATCGAGAGGGAACGAGACGAACGGAGACGAAGAGTCGGTGAATACAATTTTGGTTGGTAAGCGAAACTTTCTCTCTCTCTCCCTCTCTTTTTCTTTCTCTCTCTCTCTCTCTCTGCAAAATATCCACGGGAGGATGAAAGATTCGAGAGTCATTACTCAAATTCTCATTAGTACGCACGAACTGAACCGGCAGCGAGTTTACCAATTAACGACGCAGGAACGCTTATTGGCAGGACTAGTCGGCTTACAATAACAGCGGAAGAGAGACCCAGAACTCGATTTTCCTTCGACACATACGGTTCAACGCGCACAACCATCATCCGCTCCCTCAGTGATTTTAATTAGCGCGAAAAATTCTATCAAGGTAAAAAAATCATTTCCTCGTTCACGGTCTTGACATTGTTTGATCCTTCAATCTCTTCGGCAGGAAATCTTCCTGAGCCAAAAAATAGTTCGAGCTTGAATACCGACCGTTCGTTTTCTTTATCTTCTAATGGTAAGTGTCCAGACTCTAGGAATTGAAGTTGCATCTTGCTTTGAGAGTTCGTCACAGATGTCTCTAAGATATAAAGTTACCAAAATTGATTCTCGTAAGCGAAACGAAAAGGAAAAAACCTTTTTCATGTTGACAAAAATAGAAAAATCATGATAACTTTTATCAAGAGTTTCTTTACTCACTCGATTCTTCAAATCGATCACTCTTCTTTTGGAAATCGTGCCTGTCCATTTTTTATGTGAAATGTACGATGTACAAATATAGGAAAGGACACGAGTCGTCCACTTTGCTCGTTCGTGCCAGAATGACGTAGCGTGTACGTTCCAGAAATTTGCCCCGTGTAGTGCTCGCTTGGTTTTTTCGGATGATTAACGATATCGTTGCGCTCGTGGCAGGAGCGGAGAAAAAGAACGAGGAGGCGCGCAAAGTGCGCGACAGGGTGAGTCGTCCGCGAGAAAACCGAAGGGCGTACGAAATTTCCCCGATTTTCTTTGCTCCTGACGTGTTTCCGCCATGTTTGCCCAGCAATTAATGTTTGCTCGGCATTAATAATGGTATAAATCATTCCAGCGAGGAATGAACGATCAATTATAACGGAAAAGAAAACAAGGAAGGAAAAACATCCAATTTGAACAATCTATTTTTGCGTTAGAATGACGTCAGGACAAAATATTTAATGAATTTGTTTCTAAAAAAAAATTCACTGGATCGTATGCACCCTCCTCTCATGATCTTCGAGTTATCTCATTAGTGTTGAGAGAGCGTAGTTCAACCCGACGATGAAACGAACATTTTTCCCTCCCTCGAAATAGTTGGAATCAGTGGCGCAAAGTATGAGGAGCGGATGCAAAAGTAGCGTCGAGATCTTTTCCAGGAGAGGACTCGACGGGAGTTAGAGACAGAGGAGGGAACGAGGGGGGGCGAGTTGTACAGTTGGTGGTGAAAAAGGGTGGATTATTCGACGGGCGGGGAATCCCCATTAAGTCCAAGTACGCTATCTCTTCCTCTGGTCCTTCCTTCGAGCTCGCTCGGAAATTACCTCGCGACGCGAACGGCCGTTTCATTAAATATGTACATAAGTTTGGCAGCTTCTTAATTAAAAGAGCACTCGCCCGATTCTCTGTCTCGGAAGATATTCGCGACTGCCCGACGAATCTTCGTCCTGCTCTCATTTTCCTGTCTCTCTCCCTTTCTGCCTCCTGTACAATTCTCTGAACTCTCATGTAAACCAGACGTCAAGGACATGAATTTTTCTTTAATTCGGAGTTCAAGTTTTTTTCGGAATCTCGCATATGAATCAGCGAAGCGCGATTATTCTCCGTCTGCGCGTAACGATCGAGCATTTACGAGGATCGAAGTGGCCACAGTCCCGGTCCTCGAGCCCGATTTCGCTCTCTGGATTCTCCTAGATTGATGTCCCAGCGGGTAACATCATCACGCAGCGCGAGCTCGCCAGAGGAACTTCACCGTCCACCACTCTCCCCGGTCATTAATCATTCGGACGGTGTTAACTTCACCCTCAAAACAGCCGTCCCGCGGCTCTCTGCAGTTCATGACCCGTGGACGAGAGAGTGCACAATCTGCAACTCCAGCGACCGTGCGCAATTCACGAGAGAGGCCGCGTAAATTCATCCCGTCGCGGAAGCTCACGAATAAAAAAATTTCCCTGAAAAAAGAAAGTACCTGAAGGAAAAAATCTGCGGGTCTTGAGAAAGCGACTGACCAACGTTAAGTAAAAAAAATAAACAAGCGATTAAAAAAAAAACCAACAATCACCTCAAGTTCCATTGATCATCCGAATCCGACAGGCTGACCGTTTATTCGCGAAATGAATAAATGATGCGCGTCCGGGACTCTAGGCTAGAGAGACTCTCTAACCCGCTGGGAGATTTTTGCCCCAGGAGGCTGTGGAGAAATCACGTTTCTCCTCGCGCTTCCGTTAAATATTCATACTTGCACTATCCTCGAAAAGTATCGATTTGCGTCTCACTCTTGGATTTCGGTGCCAGAACGGAGAAGCGATTAATCTGAAAGAACGCAAGAATAATTGTTCGAAAGCGAGAGACGCGCAAGAACATCGGGAGCAATCATTTGATTAACATCTTGATTATCTTTCCGCCAGCTGGGACTGTTATTTACGAGCGAATATTTGTATCTTGATTATGCATAAAGCAACGTACAATTTTTCGTTTTATTTTTTGGTCTCCCTGGTTAATGAGTTACGTCGGAAACACGCGGGACGGCAAAACTCCTCGATGATTAACAGCTTGCATCCTCGAATCAATTTTCTCTTTTTTTTCATCCGTGAATTTCCGCACTTCCCGACGTTCGGAAAGAGACAAATCGATCGCGGTCTCTCAGTCGTTCGCACCGGACGTTTATAGCGAATGAAAAGGAAGCAATGACCGATTCGCTATTCTTGTTCTCTCTCCTGGATTCTTGTATTTCGCGGTTATGGTGAAAATTGACGTGTCGAATCTGGAAGAGAGTAAAACGCGGCAGCGAAAGTGATTCGCGTATCGGCGAACGAGGAACATCAACCCAGGGAGGACAAAGTTACGAGAAAAGGGGTGTCGGAGCGAGCTGCAATGTTGAGCAAAAGTGGAAACGACGAGAGAGAGATAGAGTTGCCTCTAATTTATCGCCTGCGTTGCATCCGTACCGGAATTACGCCCAGTTCGGTACAGCGAGATCGGGCGGGAGTACGTGAAACACGAACGGGCGTGGAACGAGAATCGTCAGAATATGTTACGGCATCGAAATGACCCTCGTGCGCACCCTTCGTTCTCGCCGGACGTTCCGATAGAGGGAAAATTCCGATCAATCCTTCTGCTCAATCATTTTTATCCTCGTTTGCCTTTTCTCGCCTTCGAATAAAAAACAAAGTGACAGATCGTAGATAGCGATCGGCAGAGAGTACGAAACGATTATACTTCTTTCTCTCCTCCCTGGATCGATATTCGCCATGTCACGATGAGTCTCCAACAAAGTCGCGGATCGTCCGGAATTAACGGGCTTTCGCGTGCACGCGTAGTGACCTTTCGAGGAGGAAAAAAGCCCAGAGAGAACGACCATCGAGGAATACGACTGCTTGAGCTATTAAACGCAGAAGCGTGGGTGTATTGGAAAGGGCTATTCCGGTAATACTAACGTAAATTGACATTAACTCGGAGGAGTGGCGCAGATGGTTTAAGGTACACGTCCTCAGTGTAGACGAGACGTATGTGCGAATCGTCCGTTGCGTATGTACGTTGTAGACGCTCAGGTATTGGGTGGGACTTTACGTCCGGTACATAAACTCTGACGTTCTCGTCCTTATACCGGCTGTATCCGTAAAACCATTGCTACGCTACACTACCGTTGTAACCTTCTCGTAATAGCCGACAGATACCTTACAGAGGATGTCACCAGTGTCCTCAAACCTTTCCTACTCACCTTCCCCAGCCACGCCTCGGTTGCAGCCCTCGTAATATCACGTTCGGCAACGCTAACCAACGACCGGTAACGAGGATTATGTACCAAACGTTCAAACATCTTTTTATCAGCGTCTTCGCTCTCGTTTCAGAATGATGAGCTTCCCTAAGAAGATTTATATGGACTTGGTACCTCAACCACTTGAAGTCTCGACGATGTAACGCGGAAATTTACATCGTCGTAAACACATTTATTGTCAATGACAGCAACCGAGAAAACTTTGGAAATTGATTCCGCAGGTGGAGAAATTTCCTTAAGGGATTCTCTTCTTTCCTGCAGAAGTTGGGGAACATTGCGAAGGTCTTCGCTAATCCTGGCACGCGTTATTGAGATGCGCGTCGGTGCGGCAAATTCGGATGAGAGCGAGCTTGTGGCTCTGCAAGTGCTCAAGGCAATGCGGTCTGTCGATTTCCTCTGAAACAACACACCGCCCTGGAGAAGATTTCCCACGAGTATTAATAGAACATTGTTTTCACAAGTAAGAAGGGAAAACGATGGAAACGGTTGAACTCGAAACTGCTGGAAATGTCGGCTAGCGATGGCTCGCCAGGGTGGTGAGCGGGCGAGACGGGGCGCAATCGACGTCGTCACCCTTATGCCGTCCTGTTCCTCCCGAGTTTGAAACTGGCGCCTGTAACCGTTAACTAACTTGGGAAACACATGTACGCTGAATACGTAAACTTAACAAGGAGTACACATGTTCGTTTACCTCGTCTGGTGTCTTGTTCTCGAAGGCCACATGGTGACTCGTGTCGGGAGCTGGATTATTCGCTTGCGGTTCAATTCTCTTCTTGTCTCCTGTATGTCGTGAAGGAATTGCGGCTCGACTCCCCGCAATAAAGTGTTTGAAACATTACAATCAAAGAATAATCGTAAAATGAACGAAGTCAAATGAAATGCTGACAAGAAAGTGAATAAATCCACTAATAACTGAAATTGAAAGTGTCGAACATTCAAATTCTGATATAAATTCTGATTCTGATATATAAATCGTTAGAAAAATTAAAAAATGTAAATGCTATTCTATTCAATTATGTAATGTAGTTGAAAATACCATACATTTTTCTCTGTGAACTAACATACTTTTTACATGGTATTCTATACAAAGGAGCGACAGTGCAGCGGAAGCTTTGATCTCGATCATCTTCGTGGTATCACGACGTAAAAGTTTTAGACAGCTTTTGAAAGCAGCGAGCACGAGCTCTTTTCCTCCTCTGTCTCGGTATAAGGAAACGTACGAGGCAAAGTAAGCTCTCACGTATTCTCTGGTAGCGAGAAATATTTATATGTATACACGTATAAAAGTAAAGACCAAGAACCGCAGAGTGAATCTACCGTGGTTTAGTCGTCTGGGAATACAGCCATTATCCTCTCGACGCACAGATGAAAGCGAAACCTGACCGCGGAATGGATTTATCTCGTGAAAACGTACGGGTCCGTAAAAAGAGGGGAGGACGAGAAATCTTCCCTTCTTCCCGCGACAAAGTCACTTTGTCCCTCCCCATCGTTTGTCGTCAGCAAAAAGCTCGTGTCGGTGGTTTCGTGGTCGTTCACGAGCAAGAGTGAAAAAAATAATCCCTGCCAAAGTATAGGATATCAAGAGCGGAGCTTCGTTCATCCGTTCGCGTTAATTTCGTTTGAAAAAATATGCTTTTTGTCGCATACACCGAAATAGTGTGGATAATTTTTTTTCCAAAAGGAAATTCGAGTGGTAAAACAAATTCGGAGGATGCCGATTCCTTGCGGTGTGCATCCTCATTTGAAGCTAAGTATTCCGTACGATACCCTGGAGGATCCGGGCCGTTGCGGTTGAGAATCCCTCGGGTCGTACAGCCGCCTCCATCCCGGCAGAGAGCTCCTGGATCTACCGCGAGAACGAGGAACAAAGTAATACAAATAAATCGTCAAAGGTATACGGGCAGATGGTGGGTTGCCGCTTGATGGGGAGATCGTCCGAGGCCGTGGCAGCAGCTCGCCAAAATGGGAAGGCGCCGAGCGTATAATCCCCAGGGAGATGGAGAGGGACTATCGACTTATAAGTTGGCTAGGATCGTATCCAACTTGCTCATCCGACACTCCCAACAGGAAAGCAACAAGCGACGAACGTGCTGGAAAATTTGTGACACATTAATTTTTTTTGTCGTGAGTTAAATTTGTAAATCCCATCGAAGATAATTCAGAATTCGATTTACGGTATATCCAATTAGAGAGAAAATTACGCAGTCGTGAATTATGGTGCGGGGTTGAGCTGTCGAGCATTTCATTCAGAGGTAAAAGGTGACAACGATGCGAGACGTGTTTTCATTGTTGAACGACGAATCTCCGGATTCCCGCTGGGAAGAATTATATTCGACTGATCGTAAGCTGAGTCAACACGAGCCTGTATATATCGATCTATTCAGCCGTGTCCACTTTTTCATCCCTGATGCTTTTTCGAGCTAAGAATTTTATGCCCGCGCCGAGTCGATTGCGAAGAAAGGAAAAACCATTTTCACAGTTCCAATGACAGTGCCTCCAAAATCTCCGAAACCACTTTACGAAATGAGGCTCCCGATCTACGTGTAGAAATAAAAAAGGGACGAGACCTCGAGGGGAATCTCACTGATAGCAACAATACTCATCGTAACAGAGCAAGCAAACCAGTGACCGTGATGCATTCGACGCTCGATACAAAGAGGCAATACTGCAGAATTGGACAAAGTGATTCAATCCTGAAGAGCTCGTAGCGCAGGACATTTGTCAGTCATGGTTGAAAAGGTAGGTGAGAACGTAGAACCGAAAAATAGAAGCATTAATCTCCATTTTATTTTACAATAATATGTTTCCATGTAATATTTTTCTCTCACATAATTTTTTCTAGGCTTTTATTTGTGGAAACTTATGGGTATCCAAGGCATGAGTCTGGAGGAGATCAATACAGGACAGTCCGCAATAAAATATCCGAAGAAGGTGAGTGTCCAAGTCGAAATAGAAGGGTGTGGTGATCCTCGGGAGGAACATCTCGACATTTTCTCCTGAGCCCTGACGACAAAAAGCAATTGATACTCTGTCGTACATTCGTAAGAATTCCTTCGTATTTGTAAAGTAGTTGGCGTACAGCGCACGCCGCGTTTTCGCCCTTCTATCGCCTTAATAACCACTTTTGCTCGTCCACACGTTCATCTTCCTCCATTCCTTGGGTATTGCCGTGTTGTTGTCGGTAGTGAGCAACACGCCTGGAATTTTAATGTAGAAATAAGGAAGCTACGGTGTGGAAAATGTCTTGGGAAGGTGTGGAGGCGTCGAACGAGGGGTGACTTTCTCGGGACGAGAGGACGGTCCGCACCAAAGTTGCAACAACTAGCGAGTTCCGAGTGGGTGATCGATGAGAGACATACGTCAAACGAGACAGAACGTATGGGAAGGAGTTTCACGGACTTGGAATGTCAGAAAGAGGATCGGAATTTCTGAAGTACAACAGTATCGAGATGACTTTCGAGACTGAAGATGAATGGCAATGTGGATCCGGGAAATTGGCGTCGAAGTTAAAATGAATGAAATAAAGGTACAGCGAGAATAAGCCTGGCTCAAGACTGCCAGTCACGAGTCTCTTCCAGACAAGGATAGAAGGTTGATGTGCAGGTGGTAAGACTACGTCTAATGTGAATACAAATTACTTTACAAGTGCTTCATTGATGTGTATAGTGCTTTCAACACATTGCTTTAACCTCTTCCCTTCTTACCCTCTTCCTTTCACGTCTTGAGTTTCCTTAAGCAATGTATCGTCGTATGTCGCAGTTAGTAACAGTTTTGGCTCTGATTACATCGAGCCCCGACGGAATATACGCCACTGCCAATCACGTCTTTCCCGGTCCCTATTGGAGTTGGATTAGCATCGGTGACTTCACAACCGCCATCAAGCACACTTGGATGCCAGGCTTAAATTCGTCCCAAACCCACGTGCGCTTCTATACGTAATTGCCATAAATTATGCGAGACTGTCGCTATCAACTGTGCACCAGGTAGTTGAGGGAAGTGCCTTGACTCCACGGACCGCGTCGTACCTCGAATTCTATTCCCTGCGCGCAAGAGAGAGCTTTCGGGCTGCTTTCACAACGATTCTTGTTCCACGCGTCTCTCGATTGCGATCCCCGGAGAGTCTAGGTGTCAGACTCACGTTGCTTGCTTCATTGTTCGAACGTGTATAAAGCCTAGTGCACAACCCTAAAATGGCACATACATCGGTCCTGTTTTCTTGCTATTTTCTTTCTACTATTTTTTCTTTCAGTTTTGAGTCGCATGACCGGTCACGAATAGCGGTCTCCTATTTATAGGATCATATATATACCAGATGCATTTTACGTGCTGTGAAAAGGATCACTCGGCAAAGGGTTCATGCGATGCAAGAACGAGCGCGTTAACTCTCGTGCTTGTTGCGTTCACCGAGTGCATGCACGGACAAAGAGATGTTCTCCTCATCCACGCGCCTGGCCTTCGTGGTTCGCCCCAATGGCTAAAGAAATCTCTACCTGTTTCCCCTTTTTTCCAGCCGCGGAAGCAACGCGGTCACGGCTCTGACGCTTGTTGCGCTCACGCCTGGTTTGCGGCCACTGGATCTATTTATGAAATGCCGTGTCGGTTAATGTCTCCCGAGTGAAAAAGCTTAAAGATGATTAATGATGTGTTTCACTCCCTTCAACGCCACTTTGTATGGATTTTGAGATACAAAAAAATTATTCAGATACTCACGAGCTAGAAGTTTAGATTCTATTAAACGTAGTCATGAATTTCCGGCAGGCTGTCAATGTTAAAAAAAAGATTACTT
This sequence comes from Cremastinae sp. B BG-2022a, assembly GCA_030522605.1. Classification (NCBI taxonomy): domain Eukaryota; kingdom Metazoa; phylum Arthropoda; class Insecta; order Hymenoptera; family Ichneumonidae; species Cremastinae sp. B BG-2022a. Next base: position 16,752 of record JAPYYX010001182.1, on the reverse strand, counting down.
CAGTACGTGACTTGGTCGAGATGATCGCAAATTGCCGAGTAACTTTGGGTGAAAATATCGACCGTCGGTCCCGTAAATCATTTTTAATCCGACCAAATCCCGTGCTGAAGCATCGAGAGCCACGCGTGATTCCTCTCGCATGAGCGCACGCGCCGGGATTGAAAAAAAGAGGAAAAAAATGTGGCAGGCCGTACAAAACGGTGGAGAGTCCTTCGTCACGACCCACTGAACTTTGCATGACCCAGGATTAATAATCCAGAACTCCAGGTCCAAGGGGTGAAAGTCATTTGTAGAGAAAATCCATTAAGCAAGCTTGATTTTATTGAGAAAAAAAAGTGGCTCGTATCTGCGATCGTGAACAGTAATAAATACCGGATTGCGAGATTTTGAGTTTGACGAGGTAACGGAGCGATCAGCGAACGACCAAAATTTGACTCCGACGGTTTTCTGGCCCGTGTAACGCGTCAACGCTGGGATCACCCTCTCCGCATTGACTCGAACCTTTTTATTGTCCTCCCCTTTGCATTGTTAATACTTGGCAGGATCAATCGTCACCCTCCGGCCAGCCGGGGAGCGAAAATTATACATGGCATACGATTCGTGTCAAGTGTCGTACACAGTCGAATCCTCGTATCCCTCTCCACCTTTTTTCTTTTTTCTGCGAGCTTCGTAACGGTTTGTTTAATGCGACATATTAAAAATTTGTTTCCAGTCGGACAGCTGGCATGCCATTGTTCGAATGAGCACAATGAATCGAATTCCTCATAGAAATTATTTTAGCGAGACTCTAAATTTTCGTCAGACGATAAAGCGTCTACGAGACGAGTCACCTTTGAAAAAAAAATCAATGATAAAAGTCGGAGAAACGAAATATAGTGAGAAAAGAATTTTTGCGGAAGCCAATCGCGAGTTAACGTGCCACGAGCCCTCGTACGATCAGTTAACAATCCTGTTTTATCGGATTCAAAGTCTTCCGTGCACTTTGGCATCTCGTACGTACCTATAAAATTCAGCTTGGAGAATACACGGAGAGTGGGGCTTGTTTATTCGACAGGACGACTGCTTACGGTAAGTCGGCGCGTAACTCACTCGCTTTCTTTCGTATCGTCGTCGCTCTTGCAATAGAAAAGGAGCATTGAGAGAAAGAAGAAAGAACACAGGATTCCTGGAGATACATAGTAGCGAGAGTACGATGTATATCGCGAAAGAAAAATAAATAAAAAGAGGAAAGGAAGAAGAATAATGTCGGAAGCGCGGCCTCGGAGACCTCTGAAAGACTCCTCGAATGCCTTTGCCTCGCTCGAGCGCGGGTCAAAGAGAAAACGCTAATCGCCGAAGCAGATCGTTTCTTTTCTCTCTTTCTCTTTCGTTCCCTCCCGATTTTTATCACGAGCAATAAGATCGAGAAACACAAACGCATCGGGCACTAACTCATAATCCCGGAGTTGTAAATTCTCCGTCGAAAGAATCAATTTGTTCGAACAGCCGAATTCTTTTCCACTTTATTCCATCTGTGAATTTAACATCGGACATTTGGAGAATTACAGTCGAGGATCGATTTTACGACGATCGCCCACAAGTAAATGTTTACGCGATTTTTTTCAACTCGATCAAACGATCGGAGCTTGTTTCCCGATTTTTTTGTAACTTGCTGGAATTTTTATGAAATTTTATACATACGTGACGAATTTTTGAAGGGTAGACTTTGTGTTATTTATGTTGATGAGAAGGATTCGCGTTTACTGAGAAATCTACGCGCATAATATGCGTAACGTTATGCTCGAGGTTTCGAAACGAGGGAAAATTTCGACGATAATATATTGTCTCCGGAGCCGCGGGCATACCCGATCCTCCCCTCATAAGAATATGTGTGTATATACAACAAATCATATTTCAATAGATAATTGAATCTGGTACATGCAACAGCATCGAACTGACATACATTCTCCCTTCCCTCATTATTCCTGTACACTGGCTCTGCTCTCATCAATCATTCTGCCCCTGAGCTATGGAATAAAAAATAATAATAAAAATTGAAATAAAAATTAAGAAAATAATTCTTCTTGAGCAACGTGACTAATGGCATAGCCGGGTCGCCTCCCCTTTGCCAGCCCGGTTGATGATAAAACTCATTTTGCTTAGAATTGTTTTATCGCGTGGCTCACGGAGTCGCGCAGGGGCACCTGATGTTCAAACTTCGTGTCAAAGCACCAGAGAAGATTCCTCGTTAGCTCAGCCTCAAATCATGTTAGATTTTTTTTTTTCGAAAAAATGTAAAAAATGAGAATCCATCAGTCATCTGGCAGATTTTCAAGCACGATCGAACGATTCCGTGAGGAGTGGCTTGCGAGTAAAAAGTAGTCGTGTCATGGTAGAAAAAAGAGTAATGAACAAATACGTGGAAAAGTAATTAGAGAGCTGGGTTGGTTATCTAGTACATTTTTTAACTTTCTTTTTGGCTCTTGTTCTTTTTAATTCAGCGAGTAAGCTTGCGGATGGCGCAAGGTATAAAAATCCCAAGAGACGACCTTTGGACTCCGACAGAGGTTGGCCGATGTATTGGAAGGAAAAAGTGACCTCTTGTTCCGGCTACACCTCGATTTCTCATCTTCACTCACCTCTACGGGCAACATGCGAGAGATTGGCGTGAAGCGTGTGGACGAGAAACCTCTTGGGGACTGCTAAAAATCCTCACCATACCCAAGTCTCCAATTTATTTCGTATTTTCACCCTCAAGAAAATGTAAACATGGAAATAAATTCGATTATTTACTAAAATCCCTGATCGTATTTACAGTATAATTTTGTAATTCGATTTTTGTGGCTAATGGAAAAATTCAATTTTTCTCTGTACAAACTAAATGTAATTGAATGAAGAGTTAATAATAAATTATTCCGATAGCGTGAGGAGTCACTGGGGATTTGCATGGTGATAAAGTGTTTTATACATGGCTCGATATGTATGCAAAGTATGGGCGGTGCTGCCTGTAAACTCCTTCACTATATGACAATTCAGGATGTCATCGACAGTCAGAGATATCGTCTGGCGTGTCCACGCGCGAAGATTCGAGGGGGGTTTGACTTATGGTATTTTTCTTTTTTCAAATCGTATAACTATATTCGTGAGCGAGGGAGTAAGATCCTTACGATCCTGGACCCACGCAGCCTCACACCCTGAGGAATTGAAGTACCAGAAAAAAACGATCAATGACAAAAGTTTTTTTTATAAATCTGCGTGTTAAAAGACTCGTCTCTATCCCTTATCGAAAATTGCCTCGTGTTTCTTTCTCAAAAGGACAAGATTAAAAGTTGGCGGAAACATTACAATTTGCTTGTGATCGCGGCCGCTTCTCATGTCGGCTTCAAGGATCGAGATATAAATTGTTCCGACGTGGAAATATATATCCTCGCGCTTCGGGGGTTTATTGTATAACGTTCTCGTACACGCTCGAATCGTATAATACGTCGAGACGACACGTGTTATCCAGCAGCTACAGAAAGTACGGTAGTCGTAAATATTTTCGAGCGTGAGAGAGGATAAAAAAGTATCTCTGAACCAGCAAACTGTATAAAACTCGACGATAAAAATTAAACAGATTTTTTTCTCGATTTTAAAAATGTTGAAAAATTGTTATAAATTTTGTTCTTTTCATTTCTAATGTCGGGTGAGAGTTGAAAAAAATGTTAACGCGGTAACCTGGTCTTCGGAGCTCCGAGCTTCTGGGAATGAATCGCTGACCTTGTCCTCGGGGGACCACCCAGTGACGAGAGAAGTCTCAAACGGAGCAGAAAAGTCAGGCAGGAGCGAGAAATAGTGCAAGCGTTGCAGCGACGCTTTCGAACCCGTTATACCGAGGACGGTTTTGTATCGAGTATAAAGTAAGTACAGTGGTGATTCCAGACGTACTTTTTTCTCATTCATTTTTTTTTCTTGGCAAAAATGTTCTCTCAATGGGCCGTGGGTTTCCTCGAGTGATTGAGTACTCACGGAGATACGCTCGCTTTGTCGATCTAACGAGATAAATCGAGCCTCTCTTTCTCTCTTCCTGTCAAACGTAAATCGATTTTGTACCAAGAATTCGTGCATTGCTTCCGTTACTCGATAGTACATTTTTTCTAATTGATAAAATACATCCGTTTAAAATTTTTATCAAAACATTTTTGTTAGGTAATGAAAAAAAAATTATACTTCAGCAAAGCAATAACAATCGACAATGATTATCGCGAGGCTGGATTCAATCTCTTGAGAGCGAGTCCACGCCCCAGCGAAAGGTTTCGTCCTCGCGACACCCACATCGAATTGATGTTTGGTTACATTCTTGTCTCTTTTCTCTCTCGTTTTATCTTCTCATTCCGGATAATTCTCATTTTCTGTCCCCCGCGAGAATATAACCCGAAGAGCGAAAATGTTTTTTCTTCTCGTTTCGATGTGGGTTCACACTTTTATAGGCACACGTCGTAGGTATCGTAGAAAGTGACGAGAAAAAAAAAGAGACTGAAAAGAGATTCGACTGTTCGACGTTCTTGCTCGTATATCCTCATCAGCTTCCACTTATAAACTCCAAGAGAATTACAGAAACGAGTGTTCGGGCTCTTCGAGAAACTCTTCAATCTCGAGACTCCATTGTAAGCGTGTAAAATGTACACGAATAATCGTGTGGATATTCGTAACGTCGAGAGAGCCTCGGACTATGGTGGCAAACGAGGATATACACGTCTCTCTTTCCTCAGATTTTTCAAGTGTCAATGGCAAGTGGGGTAACGAGCTCGAGGTACGCGCGCGTATACGCGAAGATAAATAAGTGTGCACGATATCGAGAGAAAGATAGAGAGAGACAAGAAAAAACATTTAAAAAAAATTGATCTTCCGTATAGAAACGGCACGGAGGACCGTTAAACTAAATTCTCGTTTCGACGGCTCGTTAGAGGCGAGAGAGAAAAAAATGGTATACGAAGAGCAAGAGAGTGTCCTCGCGCGAGGAAGAGAGAGTTCAAAAGCCTGCGGGGCAATGAGACCCGTGAAAACATTAATTCAAAGTTCGCGTGTGCGTTGGAGAGAGGAGTGGCGAGAGAGTCGATTCACAAGCGTAATAACTTCTCTGATATTGAAACGTCATTTTTCTCTCAGGAGAGGTTATATTTAATTAAGAAGCCCAGAGTTTATTGGACCGAGTTTTGGAGGGCCAAAAAAATATTTCTTCAGTACGACGAGGAGTGGAAAAAAGAAGAAGAAAAATTTGAGATAGGATTTTCATCAGTCGGTTCGACGTCTGGAGAGAGAAAAAGGGGAGAAAATGAAGTGAGGTCCGAGTAGGCCGTCAGGAGAGTTCGAGTGAAAGAAACGCCCGATCTTCTTCTTGGGAGAGAGGCGGTCTCGTTCGGTTGTGCGGAATATAGCGGCTCGTTATTTATCCGTCTGCTGTAATAGGTCCTGCTCCATAAAGACGGTGACGTTGGTAAGATGTAGCGATGTTTGTCAGGAGAGGAATAAGAGAGGAATGAGGGAGGCAAAAGGCTTCTCTCGCTCGTAATTGGGAAGAAAGCGAGGAGGCCGAAGGCGAGAGGCGTTTTTAGCTTCCTCGGTAAAAGAACAACGCGCGTGCACTCTCATCAATATATACAAACGTACATACATATATACTTACACACACATACATACATACTTGTGTATAAATTTCTACAGAAAAATACATAAATTGGCGAAAGACGGAAAATGGAGCAGCGCCGGGGATCGAAGAGAGGGAACGAAGACGCGTTATCCCCGTTCTCGCTCTCGAAAGAACGGCGCGAGAAGAAAAATACGATCTTTTCGCATTTCCGGTCTCCGCCTCCGCGCGTACGCGTGTCGTACAGGCCACATACGATATTTTCTTATTCTCCGAGTTCCCGGAACGGGCGTGCAGGAAATGAGCAATGCCGCGTAGTGAAAAGAAGAGAAAGGGCGAGAGAGAGAAAGAGTGAGAAAAAAGCACGAAAGACTTGACAACGTTAGAGTTCCAAAGTCAAAATAAATAAAGTTAATTGGCATCGAGCCCGAGAATCGAAAAACGAATAACATTTCGCATATAAGCGAATATTATTTTTCGCTGAAAATTCTACGTTCTTGCTCATTCTATTATTGTCTTCGCACGCTTTCTCTCGAGATGTTCTCTCTCGCGTCAGCTCGACTAATTGTTAATTTACTCCGTAAAGACGTACGGGAGGAGAGGAAAAAGAGAGAAGTCCTTCTGCGCATTGTACGCTCGCGAGAACTGGACGTCGTTTCGCCAAGCTACATGCAAGTCGGGAGACATTACTCAAATACTCATTAGCACGGTCCAAATAAACCTGCGGCTCCTGCTGTTCGCTAATTAACGTGCCCACGACTCTTGCAAGTCGCGTTATACGCTTCTGCCTTTGTACATTATATTTCGTTATATATACGTGTGTTAAGCAGCTCTCGGACTTGGAAAGTAGCGATACAGCTGAATATTATTGTTCACTAAAGTTTCGCCAAGATACTGTCGGAGCTAGAGGGCTGAGTGTCGCGTGCGACTGACGCGCCCGACGACCTCACCCGGGCTTATATTAGTAACCCGCTCTTTTAATTAGACGCGAAACTAATGGAAAATCGACGTGACCAATGCCAAATTCATTTTCCTCCTGAATAAATCGGGATGTAATTGAAAAAAAGAAATTACGCAAAGTTTAATTCCTTGTTCTCGGTGAGACAGAAAAAATTCTTGGGAGACTTTATTTTGAGAGTTACTTTTTTTTTTCTTCGAAAAAACAAGGAAAATTGTGTACAGAAATTGGCCCGGAAGATGAAGAAGAGCAGAGAGGGAGAAAAAGCGTGTATAAGACGTGATGAATTGCCGTACGAGAATTTAAAGAGCGGGGATCCTTTCTTGGCTTCATTCCGATCAAATTCATCACAAAAGTTTCGTAGCAACTTGTCGCGGGTGGAAAAAAGAGGAGCGAGCTGTCAGCGAAAAAAAAGGAGACAGTCTCACTCTCTCCACGGGCCATAAGCGGGAAAAAAGTCCGTCCAGCAGCGTTGAGAGCAAGGAGGGAAAAGGAAAAAAGTTTTCTCGGGAGTTCGCGCGTCCCGCGGTCTCGAGGCACGTGGCTTACGTGGCTTGAACACACAAGACCGCGAGAACGGCACGCAAGTCGAGGAGAAACGAATATTAGACCTATACAGCTTAGTTAAATAGAGAGGTATATATTTATATGTGGTGCATGGAGAAAGCTTCTCGTGCTCCCAGGGTGAGAAGCACCCGGAGGCCAAACTCGATTTTCCCGAATTAGCTATCTTCACCCTCTCGCTCACCGGGCGCGACGCGGTACATGCAAATTGGCACGAAATGAACTCTGCTATATTATATTAGGTCGAGAGAGCGAGAAAGAGAGAGGACGAGAGGGCTACCTGGAATTTCGAACGGAAAATCGAGTGAGATGAAATCCTCGAAACGCGAACGCGTGAGTGAGAAAACACTCGAATATGCAGAGTTCGAGCTTCCGTCTTCTTCTTCTGTATATATTCTCACCCTGTATGAAACCGCGGAGATGAAGCGAAACGACGACCCAGAGAGGACGAGATAATTGGGGACTGAGACACGCGGATCCTCTAATGAGCGTGCTTGTGTTGGTGTTGAAATGTTCAAATCCTCGAAATATTCTCTACTCTCTGCTTTTTTTCTGATTCCTCGATTTTTAGAATATTATTTAGAAAAAAAATTTCCTACAAATCTTTTTGATTTAGAGACACTCTCGCTGAGACTTGAAAGAAAATATTTGATTTTTATTTAAAGACTTTTGCTTTTTTTGCTCTAAAGTAAATAGTAAATTTTTTTTTTTCATATCGAAGAAATTTTTTTTTAAACGAATATCTTATGGAAAATTTCTCAGCGGTGCGAGAAACAAAATACCGGAGTTTTCACCGTAATGACGTTAAAACGAGGCAGCCCAGGAGCGTGATTTCTTCGCCGCCATTCTCGGAGAAATTTAATTTGCTTAATCGTGGGAGCGCTATATAGGGTTGCGGATAAGTATGAGAAAAGAGAGTCGGAGGGTGGCGCACAGTTGGACGGGACAAAGATTTCGGAAGGAAGCTCGAGAAGAATCGAGACCGAAATCAAGAGAATTCTCAGGAGAGGGAAAACCCGTCCAGCCTGGAAATTCAGTATCAACTTTCTACGGACTTGTATAATTTGAACAAAACGAATCGAGCGAAACTAAGAAAATTCATTCGCTTAATACTCCTAATAAGAATCCTTAAATCAGTTTTTTATATACAATTTTTTCCCCTAGAATACGAAAAGGAAATTCGATGCGAAAACCAGCGCATTAGCAAATTACTTTTACGAATTTTCCAGGCTGTCGCTCTAGAAAACGCGAAAAAAATTGGGTTTGCAAATTTATTAATGCCTGGGAGATTTTTGTCAAATTCATATTCGGATGTTATAAAATATTTTTTGAGCTCCGAATCTTTTGAGCCGGATAAAATCCTTTGAGAGAATTAATTATGAAATGTCATACGTGCCGGGTAGTGACGTATACAAACGACGAACGTCAGTTGTAAGCGAGGCCGCTCGATTCCACGGATAACGGGAAACACATCCCTTCTGTATATCGTAGCATAAAATGTACCACGGTAATATATCAAAGTATACTTACGTAGGGAATACGCTGATGGAAAAAAAAGCTCTCGCCGGTCGTAAAATCGAGCAAAGTGGTATGAGAATTCCTGTGGGATCGGAGCAGGCCGAGCACAGGAGGAGAAAACGAAAGGAGTTTTTCGGCTCGGCAGTAAATAAAATTTTTTCGCGGATCCCACAGCGTGGATTCGTGTCTACGTGAAATGAGTTAAATATTTAAAGTCACCCATTCTCGTTTCACGGCTGTCCGGCTCGGTAACGCGGCCTTTCTCCTGGCCAACTGACGTCTAATGTTTTTTTCGTCAAGAATTTTTTTAGCCTCTCCCTAAAATTGGAAATACGACTTTTCGGATGGCAAAATTATTTCGCGATGTATCTTCGTGCTTCTGAATTTTTTTTACGAGCGGGAAATATTTTTTTTTAGGTGAAAATGAAAAGTTCGAACGTAGGATGAGATTCCAGCTGGGCTCAAACATCTGGGCACCTTTTCCTCGTTCATCCCCTCACACCTCATTGCGAAAATACAATCGCTGCAGAGTTTCCTACCCTACGAGGCCCGGAAATTGTGGATTTCTTACCTATCCTCCGTTTTGCTCACAACGGGAAGGGTTGAAAATTCATAGAGTTAAACAGAGGCATGACCAAGCTGACGCACAAATCCCGGATTTCGTACGAGTGTAAATAGCTCGAAGAAAAGCAAACTAACCCCGTGTCTCGCCTTCCTCAACGAAATAATAATAGTAATTATAATTACTCCGCCAACTCAGATTTACGAGGTGCGAGAAATTGAAATTTTACTCCTGTGTCCAACCCTCGCCGCAATTTTCAACCCCCGACTCGTACTCGGTGAAATTCCTCGCTCAAACAAAATATTTATAATTTCTTCAAAAAATATATTGTTAATTATGAACCGAACAAATTTTTTACCTCTTATGAAACGTTTTTCGTTTTTTATTGCTGCGGTAAAGTCGAAAGTAATTACATCCAGGACGAAAGGATCAGAGGCTGAGTTTTCTATGAAGGCTAGAAAAAAAGTGTGATCCCGGCGACTCGTCGGTATTTTATCTCGAAAAAAAAGGGAAAAAGGGACCTACTGGAAGATGACTGGAGAAGAAATGAGCGGAGCGTAGCCTGGGGACAGTTTGAGATCGTTGATTCCAACCCTTCTTCCACTCGAGTATGTGCAAAGGAACTTTCGCGTGTGTACGTTACTCAGGGGATGATATGCGTTACATGGAAAACCGAGCGAGAGAGATGGAAATAGGGAAAAAGAGATGGAACGAGAGTCACGTATATTCCTGGCACATTGGAACGGAGTGGCTAGTGTCAACATTCGCTCACTTTGTGAACCACCGACTCGCCAGACCCGGCCGTGCGCGATATTAACGTTCACCTCTCGCGCCCCGCGTGGCCCGCCATACATTTCCGTCTCTATCCCTCGATGAGGATTCACACCAAGCACGGTCTCTCTCGCTCTCTTCATTCGTTCTTCATACTTGAATAAACAAATCTGTCATTTTATTCGATATTTCGCACACACACGACTGGACCAAAAATAAAATAACTCGAAGCTCGCGATTATTGAGGCATCTCCAAATCCTTTGGGACTTGAAGTTTCAATCAAATAAATTAGCCAGTGGAATAATCGTACTGTGATTAATGTAACATGGAAAACTTCCTTTATTTGACGAGAGAAGTTGAAAAACGTTAGAAAAAAGGATTTAAAAGTTTTTTATAATTCAATCCTGGAGTGTTTTTCGAGAGAGACAAAGAGACGAGTTTCAAAATCCGAAATGTCATTCGAGATGTAGGAATGCGGTGGAGTGAATTCTCTGTACATTTGGAGCAAAGTGCCCGGAGGTCATTACAAACATTCTGGATCGTTTCGAGTGGCTCCGTCTTCCCTACTCGTGCACAAAGTATACACGATGCTCTCGATACGCATCTCTCTGTATTCTGTCTAATTCCATGCTAAGAGTGTACAAGGATTACGCCAGAGTGCATGCTTTTCGGAAGGATTTGTATACAGCGTGTGACGAAAAAATGTACCAGATCTGACTTTTGGTGTAAACATTCAAAAATCAACATCTACAAATATAGCATCAGTGATAAAAAATTAAAAGCAAACACACGTTCAAAATTTTTTTTATCTATTTGAAGGGGAGTTTATGAGGACACCCTGTATATGGATTTATTGCACGTTCTCTGTTTGCTCGCTCGAGGCTTGCGTCAAAAGTATTGCCAATTTGTTTGTCCAGGCTCCGTTATTGTTAGTTGGGTGCTTTGGGTGTTCATTATTTCGTCGAGAAGAACTTGTAATGAAAATATTTGTAGTTACACGATGTAAGGAGTTATGTAATGATTATTTCGAACCCACTTTTTAGTCACAAATCGATTGAACGAACCAAAAGCTCGCCATTTCTTAACAATTTTTGTTCAATACAACTTATGTTTAAAATTCTACAAAAGATATTAATATCATAAATTAAAGTTGCTTTTCAATCACAAAAATGTTAAACATTTGAGAATTGTTTAATTTCGAGGTTCGTAAAAAACGTTTCTTCAATGAAAGAAAATAAATATTTTTTTTATCTGACAAGGGGTGCGTAAATCATCTTGAATCGTAATATTTGGGGTTTCGAGAAAAACCCATCAAGTTTTCGATGCGCGGGGTTCACGGTTCATGGGACGCAGGAGACTTTTATTCCTAGATCGAGAATCTTATTTATTCTCGCTCCGAGGGGGTGCATTTTTCTTAATATCTCAACGCCTGGCGTCGGTTCTCACCATACGAGAAACCGCGGGGCCACCTTTCATTTCCCAATCTAATCGCCGTTATTAATATTGCATCGAAGCCCAAAAGTATTACTTTTATAACGACGAATGCACGCTGAGCTTTCTTCTCGCCCTTATCGCTTTTCTTTATTTCATCCATTCCTCTCATCCCTAATCGATCGTCATGGATTCGTCATCGTGTGTCTGGATTACATTTTCTATGTCTGCGAGATCAAGATGCAATTTTTCTATAGGAACTTCTGGTATAAAAAAGTCGACTTGAATTTTAAGATAATGAAATATTTATTTTACACGAATTTATAGTTCAAGAACATTTTACAAATTTATAACTTTAATACATTTTATTCCTGTAATTATTAAAACAGAACGTGTATCAAAAAATATATTTGATATTACTGAAAAAAATTCATCAACTTATTTTCTGCTCTTTTCGTCATCAAAAATTTTCCTCGAAACTAAATGGAAAAACTTGGTTAGCCGAGCATTTTTATCGGTATCTGGCTTTATCCAAAAAAGTATCTGATGGTGTAGAAAAGATATTGGATTTTTTTTTAAAGAAAAATAAATCGACGTAGAAAATCCCATGTAATTTGAAGGCTCAGTCAAGATGCATGTGGTGGAAGAAAGGCGTGTGACGTCATCGTATGGGGATTATGGATGCAGACTTATATCGGCGACGGTTGGAATATACGTGAGATTTGCAATCGTGGAACCCCCAAAGTAGTCCCCTATTCGGTTGCGATGGCTCATTGAGAAAGCCCGGGCACATGTGTCTAACCTCACGCGGTGCTCTTAGGGGTTTCCATTCAAAACATCGCCCAAGAGTACAGACGCATATGTGGGTGGCTCTCGAGTGATTAATCGTGGCTACGTGCGCAACCGAGCGAAGTATCGCGCGCGATCCCTCCAGACGCCCCGACCAATAATTATCATCGCCAAGTGCATGGAGAATGCGCCTAATGCACGTAATGCAACCGTCCAACGCCCTCTCAACATATGCCGCCGCGGCCGAGGAGATTCGAGATACGAATTTCTCGCAATTTGCCAATTGCCTCGAGAAAAATCCATTATCAAGAGCAATCTCAGATTCTTTCGTCCAGAAAATCTCTATTTTTCTTGATTACTATTTTTCCTTTATTTTCCAGATGTCTGTACGATGACTCGATTTTTTTTTCAATTGAATTGACTCTATCCCGATTTATATTCCGTTCCATTATTGATGTTTTTAGATTAGGGGAAAGTCAAAGGATTCCACATATGTGTTATTGTTGCTTTTTTTCTTTTTTTTTGGAAAACGAGAAAAGGAAAGTCAAAATATCCTGCATATTGACTCCCCATTGCCGAGAGTCTGGATAAACGACATAAGGGATCATAATCCCTTTTCCCAGGACACGCGAGGTAAATCCTTCGGGATAAAGTCGATTCTTCGAGAGGCTTAATTCTGGTTCTTCGCCCCCTCTCATTTTTTCATCGTGACTCAACTGATCTTTGCATCCCGAAAGAAAAAATGGGAACATTCGTAAAAATAAGTATTATTTAGTCAAGTTTAACAAGTTAATTACGAAACAGAAGAATTGTTTCATTTGTTTGCTTTTTCGACAGAGCAACAATTTAATTGCAAAATTCGAGAAATTACGAACAAAATGAGTGGTTTCGCGTTACGTACACTGTATAATTTTGCCGATACGAAGAGTCGAAACGGTCATTAGTTATTTAAAATGTGTTTTGTCTTCTTATTTTCATCCCACTCAGGCTGGAGTCAAAATAAATTAATCACCGAGCGCGTAATTAATTCGATGTTTCGAATTGGATGAATGTTGACAAGCGATCGTAATTACATGGAAATACAATGTTACACGCCCCAAACCCTGATTCTTCTCGTCATTCATTTTCAGGATATATGTCACTGACGAAAATTTCCATCCAACCGCGTCGTCAAAGTGTGCGTCCGCGAATATAATGATGTCTGTGTCTGTTTTCGCACACGCGATACATTTTCCATCCCTCCAACGACACTCACGAACGATTTTGCTATAACTATATATTATGAAATTATTGTTCAACGTTTGTCAGTTTTCATATTAAATTTTTTTTTCCCTCGAAATTCGTTTTGAAATTGTTTTGCGCAAAAAACAATTGGAAATTCGAATTATATTTTGTCATCCGTGTTTTTAACAGGAAAACCGAGTGCGAATCCTGCACAGCACGGACAAGTAGCAGAGAGAAAGGGTGAGAGAAGATTTAATGGGTATGAAAAAAGAAAAAAAATATCCAAAGAATTATGCGCCCATACGCGCGTGTCCGTGCATCGTATTTTTTATTTATTCCGTGTGTGCATGTTATTCGTCTCCACACAATATTATCCATCATGAAAATGCCAAAATGAATTGTACCCGGGGATTACGAAGAGCGAGGAGACGCTTTTTGTCTACTCTTTTGACCGCCATTTACTACTGCGCGCATCATATTATATTTTCCAGAGCCCTATCTCGAATCCTCGCCGCTCACTATCGTATTTTTTACAACCTCCCATTTGGAAAAAGTTTCAAAAAAATTATTATCGTTGTAATGAAAGAAAAAAATATCTCGGAGCTGATGGATTTTTAATTAGCGCGAAAATTATTTTCGGAGAGTAATTACCAGAGGTAATTACAGTATTGAATTGCAGTATTAAATGTATATCTTTTGGGGAAAAAAATATACGCGGAAGTCACGGGATGAATTTTTTGTGACGTGTCGGGAATAGGCGCGCCAAGGCTCGTCACGCGATTATCATTCTCATTAATTATGAGATTTGTACATTGAGTTCGCTCGCACGTATAGCTCTGCCGCGAGCGAGGCGCGAAGTGGAGTTGGGAAAGTGCGATTCATCACTAGTCCGATATCACGATTCCTCGTCCCGTAATTCCCACCGTCCTGACGAAGACTTTCTCCCGATGAACACATAATTTTGCTCGGTACGCTTTTCGCCCGCGTATATATACGCAATGGCAAAGGGCTCAGAGGTAAAGGCGCAATGGGAGTGTCAACGTCACGAGCTCGAGGAGAGAAAAGCTCCGTAGCTTCCGTTACACGCACACGGAAGTCAAGGAATGAGAGAGGGAGAGACTTTAATTCTCTAGAGAATTTTAGTCAACCCTCTCGAACGAAAAGCTGTTACGTTGTTTTCTTACCCCTCTTACCGCTGGGCTAATTATTCAACCCTATTAATCATACAAACTTGCTCCACCGAAATTCGTTTTTGAACAAATCGGTATATTAATTCAGTAATGCACATTTGTTGCTCAGTTCGGAGCATGATACGTCAATTAAGAAATGAACAAATGGCTTTGATGAAAATATTCGCTATTAAAAAAAAAATTTCAATACCGAAAGCTTTTTCACTGTTCATTAATTCCTACAGATCTCTCGGCAAGCGGTATGAGGACCAAAATAAAATAACCGGTGTATCGCATACACTATATATACTTTGTTGCTCCAATATTTCCCACAGACCGAAAAAAAGAGGAATACGCTCGAGTATATCAGATTTCATTCCGTGAACTCGTTACGTCGGTTCGGAGAACACAGATGTTGTCCATTGAGTGACTTTTTAGCTGGTACACGTGAGTATTATTGCTGATATTTAAAAAGTTTCTGTTTTCCGTCCCCCTGTGTGGCCCTCGCTCTCAATATTCTTCATTTTTGTTCCGAATTGAAATCGCGAACGAAAGTCCGGGCCTGTCGAAATGAAAAAGGATGGCGATGAAAATTTTCGGGCTTCGCGTCCGTCAGGGAAGATGCATCGGTATATACTTGCCCACCACCTATTGAATTTCCCATCAATATAAATATGCATCCCACGAGCTCACCGGCGTGGAGTATATCCGGGAACATGCCCGCTCCATCGGGAGTTTTTTTCCTTTTTCCAACCCAGATTCCGGGGATGAAACAAAAAATCCAATATCGTTGCCATGTTGCTATGTGCGCGTGACAGATCGCCAGATAAATATGCAACTCCCGAATCCGTATAACGAAATATCTCTCCGCTATATCGAGATGAAAAATTGTGAAAAAAAGCACTTTCCCGAGACTCCATATTCTCCGGGCATCGCGTCCAATTGAATCGTAATGCATTTGACAGCGGTATCCTTGCCAATTCGGTCAAGATGAAAGGCATGAAAAATATTTTTAACCATCTGCATTCAAATTACGATAGATCAATCGATACACGTCGAGCAAACAATTTTTTTTCTCGTAAAAAAATGAAGAAAAGTTACGAAGAATTGAAATAATATGAGGTTCCGCGTACAATAACAGAGCGAAAGAGCCGATAATAGCGCGATAATAGGAATAAGTACACACGTTTCGACTATCACGTACAGAAACAGTGAGAGGAAGCACGTACGGTGGGAAAAGGGTCCGAGGGATGAAGAGCGAGAAATAAGAGAGCGAAGAGAGAGAGAAAGATCGGTCGTGAACCGGCAGAGGGTTGGAAAAATGTTACGACGGTACATACGTGGATTCTGCGGGCTCGTATCGGTCATTGAAAACGGATACTCGGTTTTGTGCCCTCTCTGCCTCTCGCGCCCCGTCCGGCAATAATTGAAACCACATTCTCCGTGTCCGTTAATGGTTCCGCCAACCCTCGCGCCCGGCCCTCCCTCCTCTTCCTTCCTTTTCAACCTTCTAAATCCAATTTCTCCCTCCCCGTTTTCCATTCCTTTTGTTCTACCATTCGCCGGCACGTCTCTTTCGTCATTTTATCAACAGACACCTCCGCGGTCGTGATAACATTTTTTAAAATCATTTAAAAAAAATATTTGTGAAAAAAAATCAAAGGTGAAATTAGTTACTTTAAAATGCACTCTCGATGTACTTATTTTAGTGAAATAGTAATGGAAATACCTTAAAAGATACATGGGCACCCAAAAGCCGAGAGAGAGCTGGGCTTTATACAAATTGAATTTGTGTAATTACGGGAGTAATTACGCCGGGATTAGGGCCATTACTGAACTACCCACGAGTAGAGGTGAAACCTTCGCCACGGTTCAGTCACCTTACGTATGTGGAAATACAGCATCAAGACTTCCTGAACGAAATTGTCTTGAGACAAAAGACCTTTCATTTGATAGATTTTACTAAAATTTATGTTCTACCGAAATCTTTTTACGTAATGATTTTTCTAGAACATCATTTCTTCGGAAATATCGATATTCTCTTTGGATTTCAACAAATAAATAGAATCTACAAAAAAACAGCATATATGCTGTAAAAAAATGAGGCAAGTACATTTACGGGATTATACTCCAAGCTGTAGTAGAAAATATGTTGTAAAA